>APFE031715220.1:7592-45525 GCA_000404065.3 Pinus taeda | reverse complement strand
TAAATACAAATATATATTTGGTATAATATAAAACAAAAATTTAAAATGAATATACATATTGAGTTATTTTTAATTAAAAATATTACAGAACATCAATAATCCCAAGCTCATTATGATTAGTAGGTTTGTTGTTGATATTAAAAATAATTCACTCAGTATGAGTTGTAAATAAAATATAATCTCTTGAAGTGCAAAACTCTTAGCCCTAGATCTCTTAGAAGTCAAAAGAGATCGAATCTCTTGAAGTACAAAACTCTCGAGACAATCTTCTTATCTCCACTTTGAGCGAACTTTTCTCAATTATTATTTTTATTGAGTCATTCGAAGGATCACCTCGATTTAATGAACTTAAAGTCATTGTAATTACATTGTAATGATATTCACTCAAGTATTATGGAAAGAACCATCTTTGGTGTTTTCAATTAGTTCATATTTATATGTTAATTTTCCATGAGTTAAACCCTAACCTAACCCTTCAATTATTGGATAGTCATATACGTATGCTTCATTTTACTATCTAGGTGTTTTATTCATCCCTTAGGTATTTTTGTTTGGGAGAGAATTCAGTTTTCTTGAAAACTTCTACTATATCAACGAGTTTCCTCCATTTTCCATTTTTCCTTAATGGGGTTTGTGGAGTGTTATCCTATATTATTTTTTTATTTACATTACTACGTTTTCATAATTGAAAATCCTAACCCTAGATGTAAATTATACTTTGACCATAGTTATTACAAGATTACAAGTGTCTCGTCATAATTGTATTTTAAATGACAACACTTTTTTATATAGAATTTTGTTAAATTACAACTTAGAGATTTAACGCTAAAGGAGTATATATATATATATACCAATTCCATTTATTCTTCTTCAATTCTAACATAGGATTTTTACAAGGTCATAAATCATAGTTAATTTTCAGTTTTCTTAGAGTTTCTATATTTTCTATAAGAAGTGAATTCTACTTTATTGCAAAGTTATGGTGGAGAATTATGTTAATCAATATCTCTTTCAGGTAAATATCTTTCAATTTCCTTTATTTATTTCAGTCAATAATTTAAATTATTATTATTTTATTAAATATTATTGAAATCTATTTTTATTGTACATTCACAGGTAATTACATCTTCGGGATATTTTGAAACATTTTCCTTCATGGATATAAATTGGATCCTTCCTTTCTTTTTTTGCTAAAGCAAGAGTCATGCCTTATATTTCTTTAAGCCAAACATAATTTACAGCATATACATGTTTTCACCCAGCAGAGTGGAGAAAGTTAGAAAAGAAAGAAGTCCTAAAAAATCTATGTCCTTCCACCTCAAAAAGTACTCTCGTAACACTTTTGAGAATCGACAAAAACAAGCTTTGGGATTCACAAGACACATTATCCCTCTCACTGAATACCCTTGCCAGCAAACACTTAGTTTGTCACTTGATCACTACCATTCATACACTTTTTTAATCCGACGTAGGAGAAGCATATGGCTCCATAAAGTAGCTAGATATTTAACCCCTTGACCCCACCAAACCACTCGCCTCATCCCGATCGTTGATTGGGCATGCAAAGATCGGACGATAGTGCTGACCATCGCTCGCCTAAAATGACAGTTGTTTAATGTGCGATGAGGGTGGTTTTCACATCCGTCCCTCATCCACATGTCAAAAGGTGTATGGTATCGCTACCTCAACTACAAAACCACCTTCATCTTGAAAGCGGTGTGATCACACTGAAGCCACTTGAGAAGTGGTTTTAACTCCCAACTCTAGAAAAAATAGGAAATGAAGCTACCAGAACAGGGCCATCGGTAATTCTTCTCTACCTTTCTCCTGACAGTGAGAACCGGGTTCCCACCTTTGGGGATTTTCATTGTTGCGCCAATCGTCTTTGCTATGACCGCCTCTGGTGTGCTAATTTCCATAGACCTCTCTAACCAAAAGTGAAAATTCTGGAACAATATACTCATTGCCTATCATTTTCCTTAGTTTTGTTCTAATACACTTTTTTGTCTTCTTCCTCTTAGTTATGGCAAAGTTCTTTTAGGTCGCTCTGTGGCATTGCAAACCAACTCATCAAAACTCTGCTATCTTTGCATGTAACCCCTTGGTTGGCTAGAATGTCAGCCAATTTGTTGGCCTTTCTACCCACATGGAAGAATTTAAGTGTACGTAGTCCCTGCAGATGATCCTGAATTTTATGGAGCACCCTTAGTAACCTCCAGCCTTTTGTAGCTTTTTCCGGCCCTGATCCGTGACCAATTTTATTGGCCGCGTTGATGACTAGCTCTAAGTCCACTTCTATTATCACATTTTTGCAGTGGTCCGGTTTCAGAAGATCTAAGCACTGCTCCAATGCCATTAGTTCCACCATGTTGTTGGTGGCTTTTCCTAAATGACAATGGAAAAGGGAGATGATGCTTCCATGTTCATTCCGTAGAACTCCTCCAAAGCCAGCGATTCCCGGGTTATCTTTTGATGCTCCATCAATGTTATATTTCAGAAAACTGTCCAGGGGGGGATTCTAGAATTCTTTGGCCTTTTCCTTCATGCATATTTTCCTATCCAGTTCTTGTGGAATGAGCCCCTACATGTTTAACTCCTTGAGTATTCTCAATTCTATTTTGGAGGGAGGATTCTTGGGGAGATCCCTAACTGTTGCGTCTATTGTCTCTTTTAATTGTTTCAAGATCTGCTCCAGCAGGCAAGGAGAGGTTTTCTTCTCTTCTTTGAAGATTCTTTTGTTTCTTTCTTTCCACACATTCCATATTATAAAATTTGGAAAGAGAGCCCAGCTAGAGTTAAGAACTTCATTACCCGAACCATAATTCCTCCAATTGTTTAGGGTGTTAGTGATACTATCTTTGTCTCTGTCACACTGATTGAAGACATTTGCAAAATAATCTCATAACCTGGAGGTGAAAATGCAACTATTGAGAAGATGTTCCATTATCTCCTCTTGTGCTCCACAGAGTTGGCATCTGGATGGCCCCAGTATACCCCTCTTTCTAATATTGTCCCAGGTTAGTATTTTTCCTATAGTGAACCAACCACATAAAGAGTTTGATATTTGTCCAACTTTTTCTCCTCCACAGTTTCTGCCAAATTTTGATTGAGCCTTGGGACTCCAGCCCTAGGAGAATATCTTTTGCTTCCTTGATATTGAAGTTGCTCTCTTTGTTGTTACCCCATCTTAGTTGATCTTTCCCTTCGGTGACAAGAATCATCCTTTGATCCATCATACTTTTTAGGGTCTCTGCTCTATTGTTGAGGGCGTTGTCCTCTTTGCCATCTATTTTCTTCCATGTTCTACATTTACCTGTATTGTGAGCATTATCCCAAAAGTCTTTTACCTTTACTATACCTTGGTTGTCTGTCTCTTGCTTGAGGCCCAAGAATTCCTCTTTCAAGAGAATTGGTTCTTGTTGCCATTTATCCTCCCAAAATAGTGCCTGATCTCCATCTCTGATTTCCCAGAAACTATTTTTTTGAACCACCTCTCTGTTCTCCCAGGCCTTATTCCATATGGGAGATCCCTTCACATTCCTAGACATTATTATTAGCTCATAATAATGCCAGGAGCTGGCATATTTTTCCTTCCAGATGCTTTCCCATTGAGCCTTGGGATCCTTAACCTACCGCCACCAAAGCTTGGCCCCAAGAACCTTATTGAGAATCTCTAGGTCATCCAATCCTAGACCTCCTTGGTTCTTTGGTTTACAGATCTTTTCCCATGACACTAAAGCCCATTTTTTCCTTGTTTCCTCCTTTCCCCAAAGAAAGTCTCTTTGTATAGTACTAAATTGTTGTAAGACTCCTTTTGGCACTAGGAGAACTGATAGCATAAAGATTGGGATAGTTTGGAGCACAGCCTTTGTAAGGACCAGTCTGCTAGCCAGATTTAAAGACCAGAATGTCCATTTTTTTACCTTATCTTGCATCTTGATTATTAATGGTTCCCATATGCTCTTATGTAAAGGTTTGGCCGTTAGAGGAACTCCCAAATACTTAGAGGGGAGGGACTCTCTTTGAAAGCCATGAATTATAGAAAGATTTCTCTGAATGGCAATGTGGGTGTTAAAGAAAAAAAAAATTGATTTGGTAAGATTGACATCCATACCTGTAGCCATTGTAAAGTCATTCAAAATTTGTTTGTAAGCCAGCGCTTCCTTGACTGTGGGAATTCCCTGTAACATGATATCATCTACAAACTGTTGATGGGTCAGGACTTGACCATTCTCCGATAATTAGAGTCCTCAAGTTTTGCCCGTTGCCTTGGCATGCTTAATGGATTGGCCCAGCCCTTCCATCATGAGGATGAAAAGAAAAGGAGAGAGTGGATCCCCCTGTCTGAGTCCTCTAGAAGGAAGAAAAATTTCAGAGAGAGAGCCATTAACTCAAATTGAAAAGCTGGAGGAAGTCACCAGGGCCATGACCCATCTGATCCAATTATGATCAAAACCATACGCGCTAAGTATTTTCTTGATATAGGTCCATTTTACTTTATCATAAGCTTTGGATATGTCCAATTGCCTTATCATACCCGCTTTCCTTTTACTGGTTAATGAGTGAACTACTTCGTGAGCTTGAATTATGTTATCTAGAATTTGTCTGCCTTCCACGTACCCAGATTGTTCCCTCGAAACCAGCGTAGGTAGTAAAGGTTTGAGTCTATTGGCCACTACCTTGGAAATTATCTTGTATACTACATTGCATAAGGCTATGGGCATGTATCTCTCTGGTGTTTGAGCATTATCCTGCTTTGGAATTAAGGTGACGAAGGAGGTGTTGAGAGCTTTCAAAATAGTTCTATTCAGCCTGGAATCTTCCACTACCCTCACAATGTCCTTTTTGACAATGGTCCAACAAAATTTGAAGAAATTCACATTGAATCCATCCAGACCTGGAGCTTTGCCATTTTTCATTTCCTTAAGTACCTCACTGACCTCCCTTTCCAATACCGGTATGTTTATATTACTGTTGTCCTCTCTGGAAACCAACTTAGGGATGTGTAAAGTGAAGTCTTTGATGAAAGGTTCCATTACTAAGGAGTTTTCCTGGGTAATACCTCTGAAGTGTCTTACTAACATAACTTCTATCTCCTCATGGGATTGGTGATTCTGACCATCCTCGTCCTTGATCGAAGATATCCCGTTATGAGTCCTATTGGCTATGGTGGATTTGTGGAAAAATCTAGTGTTGCGCTCTCCTTCATTTAGCCATTGAACTCTAGATTTTTGTTTCCAGAAAATTTCCTCCTATTTACACAACTTTTCCCATTCTTGATGATGTTTCTCTACTTGATCATTTTTTTCCTTATCAAATCCTTCGTTATCAAAGCTTGGTTGAGCTCCAGGATTTTGTTTTCAACCGCATTATTTCCTGCAAAAATATTTCCAAATTCATTCTTTTTCTAGTCTTTTAGCCTCATCTTAGAGTGCTTTAATCTTTTGTGAAACATGAACATTGTAGATCCCTGAATCTGCAAGTCTTCTGTCCACCATTTTTCAATGTTACTGCTAAAATCTGGGTGTGAGAGCCAGGTGTTTTCAAATCTGAAAGGTTGGTTTCTTGGGGTACCTATGCCTTCGATCTCCATTTGAACCAAGCCAGTGATCTGAGCCTCCAAAAGGTAGAATTTCTGCCATTATTTCCTTATTTAAAAGCATGAGATCCTCAGAGATCATGAATCTATCTAACTTGGAGGCTACCTGGGAGTCCCCTCCTCTTTTATTATTCCATGTGCAGAAGCCATTATTTGTCTCAATGTCAACAAGCTTCATGTCTTTTGAAAAGATTTGGAAGGTTGAGGAATCTTTATTTAGATCTTTAGTGCCCCCCTTTTTCTTTGAGAGAGATCGGATCATATTGAAGTATCCTCCTATGACCCAGGGTAACCCTTGATGCCTGCGCGGAGATCCATAAAGGAGTCTAAGAACTAGATTTTGTCATCTAACCTTTGGGGGCCATAAACATTCATTACTAGGTAAGTGTCCCTATCTCCTATAGGTGTATGAACACTGATAAATAATTCGTTGTTTCCTCTGCACCAGTTATTCCAATATTTTGGGGATTCCAGAGAGTGAGGATGCCCCCTGCTGTGTTTTTAGCTTTAACATCTAGAAACTCAAATTTGTTGAGCCATTTACTATGTATATGCCTCGACTTTTGAATAGAGCATTTCGTTTCTTGGACAAAAATTATATCCGGGACTGCTTTCTACATTCTGTTATTCAACAATATCTGTTTTCGCTTACTGCCCAGACCTCTAATGTTCCAAGTTGTGAACTTCATGATTAAATATTGGTAAAGGAGTAACTAGTTAGATCTTTCATCTTACCTGAGTCTATCGTGAGCTTTCCACATTCCATCGGGAGCTCATTCTGCTTTTTCCTGCCTCTTTTTTTTGTTGGATTTCTCGGTGCTAGCCCTGGAGTTGTTTTGACTGCTTTCCCCCCCTTCATTTCTCCGTCTTTCAGTGTTGCTTCCTTCCTCCAAACCCTTGGCTTGAGTTTTCCATAGGAATAACTATTGTATTCTATTGATCTTTTCTTGTGGTAGCGGTTCTACCCCGCCCGAAGTTCCCTGATTCAAGAACCCTTCTAGATCTAGGTTTTCTCTATCCAGAATCTCTTGTAGTTCATTGTCTTCTGTTTCCATCTCACTCTGGTTCATTTCCTGAATCATTTCCAGTTCTGAATCACTCATCATGTTTCCCTTTCGTTCTTCATTTTCATGTCTGTGGTCATTTTCTGCTCCCTTATCCTTCTTCTCATTATCTTCCTTGATTACTTGATCTTCTACTGCTATTTCCTCATCCTCTTCAAGAACCGGGAACTGATTTTGACTAGCCTTTTGTCCTCCCGCTTGGTGTTGCTTTGGACCTTTTTTCCACTTTTTCCTTTTGCAACTACTTTGTGAAAATTGTCTGTGTCTTTCGTTGTGTTAGTATTTCCTTTGATTTCTACTTTAGTGAGAGGGCAGTGTCTCAGAAGGTGCCCATGTTCATGGCATCTATGGAATATAAATGGAATATGCTCGTAGACTACTGTTTGCACCCATTCCTCATCATAAAACTCTAAGATGACTTCATCTGTGAGAGCTCTAGATAGATCCATGTCCACACAGATCCTTGCAAAGGATGTGTATTTTCCCCTCCTTTTGGCTTTAGTAGCTTTGACGAACCTTCCTAATTTATTGCCTATGGCAGCTAGCGATTCTATTTGCCAATAATTAAGAGGTAGAGAATAGAGTCTTACCCAAACCGGGACTGAAGTGAAAGTTTCCCACTCTGGAATGAAATTCATCATCCATGGCCTCATGTAGAGCCCTGCTGCTGCATAAAAGTAGGGCCCGCCTTCAAACACTCTATCTTTATCCTCAATATTGGTGAACACTACAGTGAAGAAACCCTTGGACCCTAAGTGAAGATCAATTCTTCCTTTAGGCTTCCAGTGGTATCTGATCCAAGTTTGCAACACTTTTTCAGTGGGCCATAACCCCATGAATTTTCATATGATTGCATAAGTCTGCATGTGCTCCCTCTGCGCCTGTAGCGCTGGATTATTTAATACCACTCTAGGAGTGATTTCAGCCTTGGGTTTGCACGGTCCCTTTTGCTTTTTGCCTTTTGTTCCTTATTTTTTGTCAATTTCCTCTTTGTCTTTTGTGCTTTCCTTCTCCTTCGAAATGGAACCATCTGTTTCCTCTTCCCTATTTCTCCTTCCTTCCTCATCGTCACCTCTGCCTCTATCTAGGGGTTTCTTGTGTTTGTTGGCCACCACCTCCTTGTATGAGGGAGTAGATATCCCTCCTCTATGCCCATCCATGGGGAGAATCCCTCAGAGAACCAAAACCCTAGTCGCTTTCTCTGCGCTCCTGTTTCTTGGGTCTTCTACTGCCCAGTTATCAAAGATTCTTCGTCATACAGTACCATTCCACTTGGATCCTTCCTTTCAATCACAAAGAATTTGACTTCTTCTTTCCAGGTGGGATGATCCTAAAACCCTTGGTTACTTCTCTTCATGCGCTTGATTTTCTCTTCGAAATTGGAAAGCTAGGGTTCCAATATTCTTTTCAATTTAATTAATAAGTTGATTTATAGGGGATATTTCCTAAATGGAAGTTTATAAGCTATAATATTCAATGCTTAATATGTAACTGTTTATAAAAGGGCTATAATAGCCAAAGCACATCAATATTTTATTTTTGTTTAATGAATTTGAAGGTCTCTCTCGACCAGTACCTTTAGTTTTAGGAGTTTGTACTTTCATTTTTCAATTATAACTAATGTAATTTTACTCCATTATTTTTTATAGTTCATTCTTTATTGTTATGTATAGAGAAACTATTATATTTGCATATGAGATATGTATACATTCCTCTTTGTAATTTTTAGGTAGTTTTCTAGACTTCTAGTAATGGAAGAAATACATCATAACCATCCTTTACCTTGAATAATGTATTTGAATAATATTTCAACTTGTGCTTCTTGTACCCTAAATTTGTTTTTTAGTCTTTTTCATAAAACTCATTTAATATTACCAAAGATTAACTTATTCAATAAAAGTTTCCTAACCTCCTTTATCATATATTATATACTCAACAATTTTAGTTTTATCTATCTATTACTACCAGTATTACAAGTATTTTTGTCCTCAAATCAGTTCTATGTTGTTATCATTCGTCTTCTCTCTCTATATGTGTGTGTGTGTGTCTTGCTATTATTAACATACTCATAAAAGAAAATTAATAAAGTAAATAGCCAATTCTAACGACAAACCATTCTCTTAAACTTACACTCTGCTTTGTATGCTTGGATCATACATACTAGAACATGCTTGTTTGCAAGATTCAAGTATATTTATATATCCCAAATAATAAATCAAAACAATTGAAATTTCTTCTTCCAATTCAACATCTACTATAATCTTTTCACTAGTCTAGATACATGAAAAATCCCTAGTAGTTTTAGTTATTCACCATTTACACTTTGATCTCTCTTTTGATGTCCTAACATTTTGTTTCCAAGTCTTGTACTTGCATAAAATATAAAATACATTATAACGAATTTATTTCCTGAAAATTAAGTGAGTTTGAGATATTAACTTGAGATTAATAATCTAGAAATTAAAATTAGACTTAACCATCTCCTCCCAGCCTTGGCACATTTCCCAAAAGGCTCCCCCCAGAGGACTCAAGTCTACAAGTCCTCTTTTTTTCTCTTATATTCTTTGTTTTGTCACCTTTTTCCTTTTACCCACTTCTTCCACTACATTGATTCTTTGCAAGAAAAAGACAAAAACTATACCCCCCACTACCAAAATAATTTTTAGTTGGTAGTTTGGAACTACATCAACCTCATCCATGATGTGGCATGTAGTTACTACATCATTTATGAGCTCCACTTCCCCATTCTGAAATACAATGTCTTTTCTTTAAGGGAAGTCATGGATCAATCATTTCCATTTTAATTAATAATCTAATCTCTTAAATTAGATGCCTATGACTTAATGAATGGGGGTAATCAATGTATGACATTAACTTGCAACCTTCTCTTTTAGGCAAGTGTAGCTTCAACACTAAATTATAGATTTTTATTTTTTTCATTAACAACACAATAACATAATTTTACATAAATGTTTATCAATAATGCAACATTGATAAATCAAATTTTCAAATATGTCTTTCAAAATTAGTTTGGTAAACACAATAATCATATAAAATTGTATATTATAAAACCCAAGTCAATTGATATCACATTGATGCCAGATAAAAAAGTAAGAGAATGATTCACTAGTTTAGGGTTACATAGTTTTGATGTGGAGCAGCAAGTAATGGTTGTTGTTATCCATGGGATAGAAATATCATATTTTTTTTATGGATATAGGTCATAGGGGTATGATGTGGATACTATCAAAGAGGAACTGAGACATGGAGGTCCACAAAGTGGTGGTGGTCCCATTCAATAACATGTACAACAATGGAGGGCAATGCAAAGAACTCTTGTTGTCGCCATGTGTAATGTTTGTGGAGATGATACCACTAGTGTTTCTTTAGGAGGCATGGAAGTTCATTTGGAAATCGATATATTTAGCCCTAGCAAGATTATGCTCAAGCACAATAAGAATGTGGTATTAGGTGATAGATCATGGATCTATTAGCAATGCTAAAAAAAAATCTTGTATTTAGAGAATTGTGATAAATTTAAATTGGTTCATGCTTATGAGCCATGGTGAATGGATGAATAATAGGTGGCTATGAGAATGAGGCATTGGAAAGCATTGAGTGAGAGGATGGAAAATGGAAACAACAATGCATTTTTTTAATGATGGATTAAATTTTTTATTGCATGTAAATGGGCATAATACTATATGACATGGTAAGGAATGCTTAGACCTGGGAAATTATCGCTAAATGATGGTGTTAGACATGTTATTCCTTCATGTTCAATCGATGTTTACAGAGAACCTTTGCTCAAACCTAGGCAGGTAAAGGGTTTACATCTCAGCATTGTTCTGCTTATATATTTCTATCTTTTTGTTATGAATATTACCTTCTCTTGTTTTAGCACCCAGCTCTGGTGCTGAGAGAGATTCTCTTTAGGGTTTTAGGGAACATTTTATGATATCTAGTATGTGGTTTTTTAATTTTTGATCCTAAGACCCTTTTAATTTAATTCCTCTTATTTTCTTCTACTAGTTCGTAGGTATAGATTCATGTCTAACTTCTTCCAATATGGCTTCTATTCTTCAGTTTACCAGGTTCTACCTTTACTTTGAATTTACCTTAAATAATCTGTTTGAAGAAGGCCTAAATCTTGTAAGAAATGAACCAATTTACTCGGTTTATCCTTTGTACACTTATATTACTTGAGCTTTCTTTCAAGGAGGATTGTCATTGAAGAATACGAAGAATAGGTTATTCATATTCAGGGGAAGGAACTATACATTTTATTTTATTCTTAGTTTTTCTTGTTTCCTTCCATTTTATATCATTTCATACACCAGGCTTTTCTCTGAGAATGATAGTGTATAACAAAATTTAGTCTCTTATCTGTAGTTTTTTTTATTAGCCTGGATAGGTTATGGTTTTAGATTTAGTAGTCACGAGTAACATTATAGAAAATGGAGATATTAAATATGGAAATTCGAGCGGAAATAAAGGATATGAGGAGAGAGAACGTGTTGGAATAACTAGGGGGGGATGGGCATAAGGAATGGGATCCCATAAGTAAAGAGAGAGGAAACTCTAATCGTAATCTAATTCCAAACTATAAAGCCTAACTCTAATACCAAACCTAACTTCGTCTCCAAATGAAATTCTCACCAAAACTGTAGGAATCCTAATCGGAATTTCAAAGCCAATCCCAATGCCAGTCAGGGTCCCTGAGTTGAAATAAATGGATATCAAAGTCATTATTGATATTAGTAAGTGGTTTTAGATTCTGGGGTTGATGGTCATATGCAGAGCCTTCAATTGTGAGACAACCAAGACAATATGAAAGTGAATTATGAAGGATCAAATGGAACTAATATGGAGTCAATAGGCGATAGCAATAGATATCCCAATATGAATTTCACTCCCAATCAAGATTTTAGGGTTTAAAGGAAGTGAGGTTGGAGCTATTAATACGACCGGTTGGTTCAAGTTCCAACTTCACTCACGCTCTATAGAGCTCCAAATTTCTTGTTGGTTAGGCCAATGTGAGCAAGATTTTTGAAATCTCAAAGAGAAGCAAGTTGCTTCAAACATACAACAATTCTGAGAGAAATGGTCAATAACTTTGGAAAAATCAATAATAAATACCATTTAGATGTTGAGGAAGAGGCTGATCTTTTTATAGAAATGACAATAAAAACTACTACATGAGGATTGGTATTTCTTATCCTCCCTATAATATTGTAAACAAGGCCATACATGGGCAAGATAATGATGAGAGGATTGGTGATTGGATTAGAGATCAGTAGAATGAGGCATCCATCCATGAAAATAATTTTACAAATGAGGATTTGATTGACCCCTCCATTGATGGAAATCAATTCATAATTTCTATGGGTCATCTGAGCCCAGAAGTAGAGAGTTTTAGGAATAGGAAAATGATGAACAACAACCAATATTGGAGGTGCAATATTCCTCCTCCTCCTCCCTGGAGCTATACTGCAAACCATCCATACTTTGGGCAAGAGAATGGTGAGAGGATCATCGATTGTGATAATGAAAAGAACAATGGGGTATCAATCTATGGACAAAATTATACAAATGAGGACCCTATGAACCCCTCCATTGAAAAAAATCAACTCACACAATCTATGGATTAGCAAGGATAGGAAATGAAGGGTTTCGGGAATATGAAGATGGTGAACAAAAACCAGGATTGGAGGAATAATTTTCTTCATACCCCTCAGAGATAGAAGTCTATATCAACAAAGTAGGAAGCTAGGGAGAAGATAAATTTGGATAGATCTAGTGTACCAAATCTAGTGCAGGAAGTTGAAGAGAAGCTTAATAAAGGAAAGGTTGAATGCATTATATGCTATGAAATAGTTGGACGATCAATGATAATTTAGTCTCGTGGTAGCTATTATGGCATTTTCACCTGCATTGTGTAAGGAAATGGGAAATAGCTCCATCCTCTACAGATGTTTCTATTGGGAAGAGTCAAGGTTCCAACGGGAGATGATCCGGTTATTAGTCTGTGCAACTTTCACTCCCATATAATCTTTGCTACTCTTGTTTTTGTGGGAAGGTGGAGGATCCAGAATTAGAATACTATCACTCCACATTCCTGTGGAGGAAAATGTGGGAAGATGCCTGAAAAGGAAAAGAAAACTCCTAGTTTCCCACATACATGTACTCTCCATAGTCATCAAGGGCCTCTCCCACCTTTCTCAGCAATGACTCCCCCACAACATTTTCCATGTGGTAAAACAACAATTACAAATAGACGTTATGATCATAAATCAATTGAATCATGCGGACAATGGTGTGAAAAGCCTCCCAAATGTGGACACAATTATTGTGACAATGTCTTCCATGAAGGCCCATGTGATCCTTGTGAGGTTCTAATAAAATATTCATGCTTTTGTGGGGAAAAGGAGGATATGATACTTTGTGGTGATATGGTAATCCAAGGGGAAATAGTCTGGAAAAATGGTGTATTTGAATGTAAGAACCCATGCATGAAAATGATCTCTTGTCTGAATCATAAGTGCAGCAAGATATGTCATCCTGGAGAATGTGGAGAGTGTCAACTATCACTTAAGAAGGTAAAATCTTGCCCATGTGTAAAACTTAGCTGTAAAATCAAAGGAAGTGTTGTATGTATAGCGTACTACCCTGCTCATAGGTATGTGAGAAGATTCTTCCCTATGGAAAACATTTGCGCATAAATACATTTCACCAGGGGAAATTTTCTCATTTTTCAATTTTTTTAAATAAAAAATATCATTGTGTATCATCATCTAAGATGGTCCCTTGGTAGAATACCATGGTATCCATTGAGGAGAATGATGAATTCACGTGTGAAAGGAATTGTGGACCAAAGAAATATTGTGATAGATATAGATGCAGTGAAATATGATACCCACTTGGAAATCGAGGGGGTTCAATTACTCATTCAAGTGATTCGGATCCAAATTGATGTCAAATTCCTTGTGGGAAAAATTTGCAATGTGGGAAGCATTTTTTCCAAGAACTTTTCCATAATGGCCACTATCCACCGTTCCTTGAAACTATTTTCACTGATCTTTCTTTTCCATGTGGGAAGACCCCAATTCCTCCTCCAGTCCCTTATGGAACACCAATTCCTTCGTGCTCATATCCATGTTCCATTCCTCAGACATGTGGTCATCCTGTGGCTCATGATTTTGATTTTGGGGATTTCCTCCCTTGTATTATTCGTCTTGCAAAGTAATGTGTGGGGGATCATGTAGCTTTGAAAAATGTGCCATGTGTTTCTCAGGACATTAGATGAAACAAGATCCATGGGAAACCAAGGTAATGTGGAATGCACGTGTGTACTATGACATGCCATCTACCTCAATGGGACTCATTTTCTAAGGAAAATTCACCATCAGTAGGTAAAATCTCATGTGGGAAACCTTTTAGAGCTCCTTGGAGAGATTGTAGAAATAATTGTACTACTTCATGTCACCCATATCTTCCATGCCCTCATAATATGTGTCAATTACTAGTGAACTTTACTTGTTCATGTGGTCGATTCACTACAAAGGTCTAGGGGTGAATGAACAAATTTCAGAGCATCTGGCTAAGTTAATCAAGAGAGAACCAAAATGGTTTTCGACTCTTGAGGAAAGGTCTGATACATAGTTTTGGGGAAAACAAAAGCCAACTCAGGCAGCATTTGTGTCCATGTTTTTGGTCCTATAACAAAGGAAAAAGGGATATGTTGAGACATATTGCATAAATATGGAACCTCTCCATATATTTAGCTAGGTGGGAACCGAAATATTTTTTGGTCATACAGTATACACATAAGTCAAGAGCCCTAATACCTAGCATAATTCCCAAAGGGTCACAGGGCCGATGCAAACTCAACCTTCAATTCACTCGTAGATATGGATCCCAAGCTCTTCCCTTGGTTGTTTGATTTACCAAGAGAATCGGAAGTGAGTTCCTTGATTTTGAGATTTGGAGGTGAGCATGAAATTCTATGGTTGAAGGAAAAGAATTAATTAACCATATTTTCAGATCCTACGAGGGTTGCAATTTCTCTTAGACGTGTGGATCATGCTCTTGTATATCGAGGTGTTATTGTAATCCGTCATAATGGTGGATTGTCTAACCAAAATTCTTGGGAAAAAATACGGGACAAGAGAAAAGGTTAGTGCATGGAAAAAAATTAAAAATGAGCAACAATGTGTGTGGATGGAGAATTCATGGGGGGAGGATTGGTCAAGTTTTCAAGAATCAAGGCCGGTTTGGCAATTCCAGAGAAATCCTATTTTAACAACAAGAAACCCATATGGAGCTCTTGAGAAATATAATGGAGAAGAGACTTCATCAACTAATGTAGCCCAACCGTCTTCCAAATGTCTAATATCTACGGGTTCCACTGAAGTTTCATCCTCTTAGGAGAATCAAAATAAGTACTCTTTTAGTGAAGTGGATGATTGGGAGAAGGATCTTGATTAGTCTATTTGGTTTACTTTTTTTCTTTGGTTATATAGCTTACGAGGAGAAGCAAAACATTTTGTCTCCTTCTAGTTCTAGTATAGGATTTATAACTCAAAATTTTGAAGCCCGACTAGCGAGTTTTAGAATTTTAAATTAACTAGTAATGTGATACATTCTTACCCACAATTATTTTTAGATGGGTTGACAATTTTGGAAGCAGAACTCAGTTTGGTCCATTGAGTCTTGCTTTATTGATTTACATCGATTTCACAATAATTTTTGAAAGTATACCTACACACATGGATTCTATTAGGTCACTATAGTACTAGTTATTCCCCCATTGCTATTGTCATTGTATCTCTTATTGTTATTGTTGTGCCCCTATTGTCCCCATATTGTTATTATGGTGCCCAATAGAATCCCACTAATGTTATTTTTGTGCCCTTATATTATTATTGTTATGTCGTCTTTGATTATATTGTGACCCCTTAGACTCCTATATATAGAAAGGAGGTTTTCTCATTTGTATCATCCAAGAATTGTTCATTTGTATAATGTAAAGGAGCTTTCCCCCTCGAAGAGGTTGATTTTGAAGTCATTGATCTATCTTTTCTTTCTTTTTGTGAGTTGGTTTCTTAACATTTTGTATCAGAGCTTTGGATTCTAGGGTTTCACTACTCCAAACAGGACATCGTGGCATTTTTCCTATAACTTTTTCTCTACGAAGTTTCAAAAGATAAAAAAACACATTTGAGCTGAAATTGTTCTATACCTCAGGTCCTAACTTCAAATCTTGTCTCACTATATTTTTGGATATATGATCTGAGGAAGTTGGGTTTTCGCAGACTCCTGAATTACTTCCAAATAGGAGATCTTGGGAAAATCAGCATAACATTCTCTCTGACCATCACATTGAAATTTCATCAAAAGTTATAGAAAGAGGATGGACTATAGTCTTCTGTGTATCTGTTTCAGATCCGAAGGTTGAAATAATGACACGTGGTATATCATACAAGTTCGCTCTACTGAAAAATTATATAATCAGGTCATTGTGGGCGATTGGGCATAGCTCTTTCTTGGAGAATCCAATTTTGATTAGACTAGTGGCATTAGAAAGAGGACTTAGAGGGCTACTGCAAGAAGAAATTTCAGACCTTGGAGATCCGTAATTATAGAGATATAATAGATTCAATATTGATATTCTACAAAGTGAAAAAAGGTGTGTAGACTTCTTAAAATTTTGTATAAATTTGGGTTGAAAAATTAGTTTGAAGTTCAAAGGGCATAGTGAAGAATAATTATCATTAATTGATGCCTCGAAGAAAGAAAATGGAAACACCTAGTAAGCAACTAGAAAGATCTATCACGACTCATGAAGAAGAAGAATAAATGAAACATGATATATCAAAATTACAAGACCAAGTGCAACAAAATTCACTTTGACAAAAGGTAACACAAGCTAAGATTGATGGTTTAAAAAGGCATGGAAGCTATGATGAATTGTGTGGAAGCAAAGATGAATGGTGTGGAAGTTAATATGGATGGCATGGAAGCTAAGATGGATGGCATGAAAGCTAATATCAATGACACGGAAGCTAATATGGATGGTATAGAAGAACAACTGAAATGCGAAATGGAAAATTTGAAGATAGGCTTGACTAAGTTGTTACACGAAACGCTTACTAATGGTAAAAGGGTAGTAAAGGAAACTTGTTATGAGAATAAAAGAAATGTTAATCATGATTTCTTTAGACTCTAACATTGGATTGAAGAAGCACCATGTTCCAAAGATCGATATCAGGAATTTTGATGGCAAGTATCCCATAACATGGATACCAGAGATGGAGTAATATTTCAATATCCATAATGTGAAAAACACACAAAAGGTACGCATTGCAACTTTATATTTGGAAACAAATTAGTTTGTATGGTATCGACGACTTTGCTCTCCTAAGCAAATTGTCACTTGGGAAATTTTTACAGAAGAAATGATAACACATTATGAGGATACAATAAAAACATTTTTTAGCCAATTGATAAACCTAAAACAAAAAAGTTCAATGATGGAGCACATTGTGGACTTCCAAAAATTAAATATAAGTGTAAAATATATTCCAAAGGAGCATAGGATTGATGTGTTCATAGGGACTTTAAAGGATAACATCCAACATGAGGTTCACCTTTGGGAACCTGACTCATTGGATAAGGCATTCAAGTCGACAAGAAAAATGGAAAGAAAATTTATGGAAACAAGGAAGCCTACCACTCACGACTATAAGGATGGAAGTGTTGTTTCCCCTAGCCTTCCACAACCTACAAGGTTGACACACCAAAAAATAGAACAAAAAAGAGAAAAAGGGATTTGTTATAGTTGTGATAGAAAATACACTAAAGGTCATAAGTGTGCTGAGAAGAAATTATTTTACATAGATTGTGGAGAGGAGGAAGAAAAGGAACAAGAAACATTAAAAGAAGAGGATATACACTAGGAACAAACCTTAGAAAAAGAAGAAATGAATGCAACCATATCATGTAATGCATTGTCTGGAATTACCACTCCTCAAACTATCAATATGGAAGGACATATCAAGAAGAAAAAGGTAAGAGTGATTGAGTCAGGGGTACCCTTATTCATTGTAAGATAGCTAAGGAATTGAATTTATTCCTATATCTAGCACCAGAGTGTCAAGTGATGGTTGCAAGTGGAGGAACCATAAATTTCTCTAGAAAGTGCCATAATATCAAGCTATTCATGGGATCATATGTATTGAATAGCCCAATTATTTCAATTCCAATGGCTAGGGCTAATGTTGTACGAGTCCAATGGCTACAATCCTTGAGTACAATAGCTTTTAATTTTCAAGAATTTTTCATGAAATTTTCCTCAGAAGGAAAGGAAGTTGAATTAAGAGGTATCATAGGGAAACCGAGAAACATAATAAGCTCTAATTGAATGATAAATATTTTAAAGGAAGAACAATGAGGTGTAATTGCACAATTATGTTCGTTAGAGGTTCCCACATTGAAATCATATATTTCCCCAGATCTCCAAAAAGTCTTGGACAATCATTCCAAGGTATTTGAGACTCCCAAAGGTCTCCAACCTATTCGCGATCATGATCATGCTATTCATTTGATTCCAAGAAGTGTTCCTCTAAACATCAAGCGTTACAAGTATCCCTATGCCCAAAAGAGTGAAATTGAATGTATGGTTGCAGAAATGCTAGAGGCTGGAATAATTCAACCTAGTCAAAGTTCTCTCTCTGCTCCAGTAGTGTTGGTTCACAAGAACGATGGATCATGGCACATGTTTCTAGATTATAAGGAGCCCAACAAGCTCACGATTAAAGATAAATTTCCCATTCCTGTCATTGATAAACTATTGGATGAATTGCATGGATCACTTTACATCACCAAGTTGGATCTTCTTTTAGGATATCATCAAATCATAATGAAGACTAAAGACATTCTGAAAACAACATTTAGAACTCATGAGGGTCATTATGAATTTTTGGTCATGGCTTTTGGCCTTATCAATGCACCTTTTACATTTCAAGGTTTGATGAATTCCATTTTCAAACCCTTAGAAAATTTGTGTTAGTATTTTTGTTGGAAATAATACTGGAGGAGTGGGGGGTGAATCAGTATTAGCAAGTCAAAAATATTTCATTTCCATATTCTAATTCATATATGCTACTTAAATTAATGAAACATGCGTGTATATGCAACTGTATATAAGGCAACTAGCGTATACCCTGTAAACTTATAATTTAGTTAATTATTCATAAGTTGATCTTTAATCTATGCATCATAACCATATAAACACTAACCAGGAGCAGTAAAAACAGAACAGAAAGTCACACACATGAACACAAGATATAAGGTGGAAACCCAATGTGGGTCAAAATCACCTGCTCCATTCGTCTCTATTTTTCTTTTAATAAGAAGCTTCTTTCTACAATATTTTGTACTTGTGCAGTATTATACCAATACACAGGCTTCTACTTGCAGAAGGCTAAAACCTTCCCTCATTATCCTTCTTCTCCTGGAAGGGAGCAACAACCCCCTAGCTCTTGTACTAGCTAATGTACTACTGCATAGGTGCGGACCTACAGAAAGCTACAACCTTCTCTTTTCTTCCAGGGACCACGTTTCATAAATTTTTAGAGTGGATCCATCAATAACATCAATCAAATGTCAAATATATCTATATCAACCAATCTCCTTTGCACCAATCAAAAAATGAACCAGACAATCACTTCTCTGAATGTTGAAACCAAATTATAGTAACAATAACCAGAACCCAAGCCAGAACTCAGAACATTGTAACAACAATCAGAAGTAGCTAAATCATATTTTATGAGGTGTACGCTACTTCAATGTGACGAACCTGCATGCATACGCATTCCTATCAAGGAAAACCTGTGTATACGCACCTTTGAAATGCCAAACCATCGTGTATATGCACCTTTTCTATAAGCAACCTACGTACAAATCTGTGAATCATGATTTAACCTTTACAATTATTTAGACATCAAATATACCTAGATCATCATATTTATAGATTACGACATGTGCCTATTATTCAAATAAAAGATCAAAACCACACAAATATACTTCTCTTCAAGCCTTAAGATCTTGACCCATCAATAGAACGTATACTTAATCAAGTGCTCAGGTTCATCCTTGATTCAGATCCAGCTGTGCACCATAACCTAATCACCTGTAATCTAGATCTTTCTCTTCATTAGATATGCAATTCGTAAGTGTCCTTGCCTAATGATATTCTCCTCCTTTTATATTCCTAGGCCTTACTCAATACCATGATCCGAAACCACTTAGAATCAATACCTTGGTCCAAATACCTGTGGTCAACACTTCAAACAAGATACCTTAGACCAATACGATGGGTCACAATACCATGGACCAAATACGATGGACCAAAACCAAGTTTTTCAACATGTATGCACCTTTCCTTTCATGAAAGTGCGTGTGCACTCATAGACACATTTTGGTCTACGAACCCGCATGTACACATGGCTTGGTCAATGGGAACCTGCATATACCTTTCCTTCTTCATTATGTGAGCCTGAACTATGATCTGTAATCTGTGAGAGTTTCCATCAAGGACAACACCTATGACATAGTGACAAATCTGTGCCATAATGCCAACAATCTCCCCCTTTGGACTTGATGGCAACCCCAAGTCACTCTCCCCCTTTGTCATCAAGGGTAAAGGTTATACTCCCCTGATTACATGCTAAATTCTCTGATATGTTGAAGTGTGCTATCCATGCTCCCACTGACTGTAGGAAAGGTCTACAATAATATGTTCTACAAGAATAACATGACTCTATACATCATAAATGATCTTCCTATCACCAAAGGCTCATACATACCAAGATTGACTCATACACCTAACCAAGTGGGGATATACCAAATGTTTATACATGACAGAATAAAAACATTACATCATCCATCCCATGCATAATGGGGAAACAAAATAGGTCGTTACATGACCTTGATAATAAAAGATATACAAGACATAGAGAACAAATATCTAAAACAAGACCATGATAGTCATCAGCAGCTATCATCAACAACATCTGTCAATCACCATCCAGACTAGAAACCATGATCTCCCCTTGAACTTGTTCCACTTGAAATAAACAATTGTGAATTTGTACCAAGATTTTCTAAGATAATGCCAAAAATGCATTATTATAAGTATATGCTCCCCCTGAACCTATGTCATATGATCACTGTTAGACCCATATCAGACCCTTTTCATCCTGAAACTGTCCCGCTGTTTTTCTTCAAACCATCATATACGCAACTGTATCTACAACAACTGGCGTACGTAGGCAGATATGCTTCATGAAACTTGCATACAACTACTTTTCTCTGAAACAGATAAGTTTCAATAACAAGATGATGCATAAACTACTCCCAACTTTTTTCTGAGACATTCAAATGTCTCTCTGGGTAGTGGTTTGGTGAATATATCAGTAGCCTATACTTTGGAAGGAACATACTCCAATTTGACCTTTTGTTCTAGGAATTTTTCACAGAGAAAATGATATTTGATAGGTATGTGCTTGGTCTTGGAATGCATGACTGGATTCTTTGAAATACTCACTGCACTTGTATTATCACATAGAATGGAGATGGGTGTTGTACATGTGATCTAAATGTCTTACAACGTTTGCATCATCCAAAGGATCTGTGCGTAGCACGATGTAGCAGCCACATATTCTGCTTCAGATGTAGATAATGCAATTGAACTTTGTTTCTTGCTGAACCAAGACACTAATCTGGAACCCATATAAAATGCACCACCACTAGTGCTTTTTCTGTCATCCACACTGCCTACCCAATCTGCATCTGTATATGCATGAAGTGTAAGATCTATATCCCTAGGATACCATAAATCAAATTTCTATGTTCCTTGAAGATATTTGAAAATTCTTTTGACTGCCTAAGGGTGTGATTCCTTTGGATTTGCTTGGAATCTTCCAACTATTCCCACTACATGCATGATGTCTGGTCGAGTACCTGTTAGAGAAAGCAGGTTGTCAATCATGGATCTGTAGGTAGGTTGATGTACTACTGTTGATTCATCATTTGAGCTAAGACTGCATCCTTTTACCATAGGGGGACATACTGGTTTAGAATCTTCTATTCCATATTTTTTCGATATCTGCTTGAGATACTTGGTTTGTGATAGGAAAATACCATCTTTATTTTGTTGAACTTGTAAACCAAGAAAACATGTGAGCTCACCAAGCAGGGACTTTTCAAGTTCTTTCTACATTACCAAAGCAAAATTTTGACTCATGGCTTCTTCATTGCTACCAAAAATGATATCATCAACATACACAACAAGTATTAGAAATTTATCATTTTCAATCTTTGTATATAGATTGCTATCAACTGATCCTTTAGAAAAAACTTGTTGATGGAGGTATTTGTCAAGACGGTAATACCAGTCTCTTGGAGCTTGTTTTAGACCATATAGAGCCTTTCTGAGTCTACATACAAGTTTTGGATCATTTCCTAGGATGAATCCATCTGGTTTCTCAATATATACTTCATCTTCTAAGTCTCCATTAAGAAAGGTAGATTTTACATCCATTTGGTATACTTTGAAGTTCTGAAAGTTAGAAAGATCAAGGAACATTCGTATGGCTTCAAGTATAGCAACAGGTGCAAATGTTTCCTCAAAATCAATACCTTCTTGTTGAGCATATCCTTTACAAACAAGTCTAGCCTTGTTTCTAATAACTTCTCCATTTTCATTCAGCTTGTTTTTGAATATCCATTTGGTTCATATGATATTCTTATCATGAGGTCTAGGAACTAATTCCCAAGTATTGCTCTTTTCAATTTGCTCAAGCTCTTCATTCATGGCCTTCACCCAACATTCATCTTTGCATGCTTCATGTACATTTTGAGGTTCGATAGTGGAAAGAAATGCTAGATAGCTTGAAGCTTCTGTAATAGTTCTTCTTGTCTACACACCTGCCTATTTCTGTCCCAAAATTTGAGTCTTTGGATGATTTTTCTGAAATATCTGGATGGAGTCTTTTCTTCTACCATTATCTATTCTTCTAGTGCTTCATTGGTTTCTTCTTCAGAAATAGTTTGATTTGATGTGGAACGATAATCCTCA
Source organism: Pinus taeda (assembly GCA_000404065.3). Lineage (NCBI taxonomy): Eukaryota > Viridiplantae > Streptophyta > Pinopsida > Pinales > Pinaceae > Pinus > Pinus taeda. Next base: position 22,721 of record APFE031715220.1, on the reverse strand, counting down.
TCTTCTTCATAATCTTTTATTTCACCTGCTTTCTATTTTTTCCTGCTTCATCAACCACAACATCAATATTTTCAACAATTTTTCCAAGTCTTTTATTATAACACTTATATCCTTTACTTTGGGAAGAGTAACCAAGGAGAATGCCTTCATCTGCTCTAGGTTTAAACTTGCCAAGGTTTTCTTTCAGTGCTTTTGATGTAACATTTGCTTCCAAAAACTTTGAAGTATTTTACAGTAGGAATCTTACCATACCAAAGTTCATGTTGAGTTTGAGTGTTATTTACCCAAACGTTTGTTTTGTTGAGAATAGTGATGGAAACAAATGCAGATTCACCCCAGAAGGTTGCAGGAGTTCCAGACTCATCTAGCATGGCATGAGCCATTTGTTGAATAGTTATGTTCATTCTTTCTACCACTCCATTTTGCTAAGGAGTCCTTACGGTAGAGAATTCCCTTTTTATTCCATGTTATTCACAAAAGTCAAAGAATTCATTTGAGGTAAATTCCCCTCCTTGATCAGACCTAAGGCATTTGATAATGCGATCTGATTCATTTTCAACCAACGCTTTGAAGGCTTTGAACTTTTCATATGCTTCATATGTATGCTTTAGAATTCCTACCCAACACATTTTGGAAAAGTTATCAATGAAAAATATAAAGTATTCTTCTCCACGAGGTGACTTTTTCCTTGATGGACCACATAAATCAATATGAACAAGTTCAAAAGGCTTACTAGCTGATCCTTCCTTCTCAGGAAATGAGCTCTGGTTTGCTTACCAAATTGACATGATTTGCATATTGTATTTTCTGGAATGTCGATATCTAGAAGATCACACACAACCTTCTATATACATGCTTTTCTTATTTGATAGAAGCTTAGATGCCCCAATCTTCTGTGCCATAGCCAGTGTTCATCATTTTTGCTTAGGTAGCACTGTTGCTGTCCTCCCTTGAGTATGTATAAGTTATTTGGAGTTCTTATACCTTTGATCATTGTTTCTCCTATATCAATCTCATGAACAACACATCCATTTGATCGAAATACTACCTCATTTCCTTAATCACACATTTGAGTGACACTCAATAGATTATGCTTTAGACCATCAACATACATAAAATTCCTAGCATTAACCTTTTCTTTTAAGAGAATAGAGCCTTTACCTTTTATGACTGCAGGAGTGTCATTTCCAAATGAGAACTTCCTTTCCTATTCTAAGGCATTATATGACTTAAGTTTTTCTTTATCACATGTCATGCATTTCGAGCATCCACTGTCGATGTACCATTAATTTTCTTGTCCTTCTGCATACAACGATATACCACATCTTTCTGTTTGCGGATCTTTCTTTCTCCATGTTTTGGGACCTAATGAAGTTTTCTCCTTCTAAGATGTTTGCCGAAATTTACTCCTGCATTTAGAATCTTCATGATCGAAGTTGTTACAGATAGAGCATTCTATTTCATTTTCAAGAGGAGAAAAGTTATTTTAGGTCCTTTTCATGATCCCAGCCACAATCCTTTGATTTCGTGCCTCTCTAGTCATGATGGTATTGTAAGCAACAAATTGAGCAACTTTGTGTCCAAAGTTATGACATGAAAAACGTTGGCCATTAAAGAAATTCCTGTGATTATTGAACCTACTGACCTGGTGATTGTAGTTTCCATTCACATTCATTCTTGAAGCAAATTGAGTATGATTTACTCGAGGTTTGTTGTAGCTTCTGTTCATCCTTAAAGTAGATTGAACCCGATTTACCTGGTGATCTGCTTTATGCCTTTGCTGACAATTGGAAAACTGTTCACTTCTCCTTGCTGCATCAAGATAGCTTTTGGAGGTTGATGGCTTCTGTGCTTGAGATGCTTCTTTAGTATATCTAAGACTTGTCTTTATCAGAGGAGAACACTACACTTTAATAATTTCATCTTAAGTTTTTGATCCTTTAGAAAATTTGAGATTGAGAGCTTTTGTTTTCTCAATATTTTTTATTAGACCCACAATTTCACATTCTAATGTTTCATTGTGTTTTTCCATTTTAGCAAGTTGGAATGTCAAAGTATCTATAATCATATTCTTTTCTTCTAAACAAATTTTAAGTTTAGAAATTTCTTCATAAAGACCATCTTCATCTAAAGCATATAAGAAATCATCATCTTCAAAAGCCATCATAAGTCTATAGTCATTACCATGTTCATCTTCAACACTATTTGATAAACCATCGCTATCTTCATGTGTATAATAGATCTTCTTAATTACATTCTATTTTCTATTCCATTTTGTTGATTCCTTACCTTTATCAAGCTTATCTTTATGAGGACATTTGGCCACATAATGACTGACTCTTCCACAAGAAAAGAATTTGAAAGGTAGCTTACCTCTAAATCTTTCAAAACCCTGTTGAAGGTTCTTGACAAAGTTTGCTTCTTCCTCTCCTTCTGAAATATGTCCTGATTCATTGAGTTCTTCTCTTCGTAAATCTTTGATTCGGACTTCTCTCATATCTGATGGACCCCCTTTTCTCATTTCAAAAGTATTTATGATTCTGTGCAGTTGTGTCATAGTAATACTCTGAAGATTCTGCTTTTCCTCTATGGCAGAAACTTTTGATTCAAACTTACAAGACAAGGATCGTAAAAACTTTTCAACTATAGTAATTTCTTTTGTATCTTCACCCAAGTTTTTCATGTTATTAACAATCTCATCTATACATAAGAAGTAATTAGCTATACTTTCATCATTATGGATTTTGAGAGTTTCATATTGAATTCTAAGGGATTATAGTTTTGCATGTTTTACCTAATTGTCTCCTTCATAGCTTTGAACGATCTTGTCCCATATTTCTTTGGCAATTTTGAGCTGGATAACCTTGACAAATTCTGATTGTGACAGACTCCCCAATAATGTATTGACAGCCTTAGCATTTGTTTCATAATGCTTTTTACCTACCGTATTTGTATGAATTGTTGATGGATATGTGTATCCTCCTTCCATGATTTCCCAAACATCCATTCCAAGAGATTGAAGATAGGTTGTGGTTCTTAACTTCCAATAGATGAATTTGCTCCCATCAAAGATTGATGGTCTAATGGATCCATCTCTTTCGTAGGTACTCATGATGATGGATCTTCCTTCAAGTGATCAAGCTTCTTCTAAAGGACCTGCTCTGATACCAATTATTGGAAATAATACTGAGCCGGGGTGGGGTGAATCAGTATTAGAAATTTCATTTCCATATTCTGATTCATATGTGCTACTTCAGTTAATTGAGCTTGCGTGTACATGCAACTGTATATAAGCCAACTAGCGTATGCCCTGTAAACTTATAATTTAGTTAATTCTTCATAAGTTGATATTTAATCTATGCATAAAAATGATATAAACAGTAACCAGGAGCAGTAAAAATAGAACATACAATCACACACATGAACACAAGATATAAGGTGGAAACCCAATGCGGGTGAAAACCACTTACTGCAATCATCTTTGTCTTTCTTTTAATAAGAAACTTATTTTTACAATATTTTGTAGTGGTACAGTCTTATACCAATACATAGGCTTCTACCTACAGAAGGCTATAACATTCTCTCATTCTCCAGCTTATCCTGGAAGGGAGATACAACCCCCTAGCTCTTGTACTAGCTGATGTACTAGTACTTAGGTGCTGACCTACAGAAGACTACAACCTTCTTTTTTCTTCCAAGGACCTATTGGGCCATTAATATGTCATTATTATTATCACTTTTGAATGCCTATTCCACCCATTTCTACTATTCTTTATCATCTCATTTATCATAATTTATCACATAATTCTATTTTATAATTATTTATGGTCTTATGGATAAATATTATTTATTCTCCTTTATTTTCAATAAATTTATGATTATGCATGATTTTACCAATGATGGGGTATCAATAAATTGGTTTTAACATTACTCACCATTTTTAGCCTCCAAGATATTTTCCAGATTGAAGATTTGATCATTAAATTTATCAACTCAGAAATTCACTAGAATAAGAAGTGACAATTTTTTACTAAGCGGATCGGGAAAATGGAGAAGAATCTGGAAAATATGAAACATGGGTTTTGTCTAGAACAAACCAAGTTAGTTTTAGAGTGGGCCCTTTCCCAAAATTTAGCCTGTGCTGACAGAAATGGAAGGTTCTCTGAAGACGTTTTTCTTAGATTCACTGTGTGGCCATTTTCCAAATTATCCCAGTTGCAATGCCAAATTCGACGTGTTCCTATTGAATGATTGATGGAAGGATATCTGAGATATGATCTTTCTTCAATTTGTTGAGAAAAATCTAATTTTGTAATGAGAATCATTTTGTAACCATCAAAGTTGTAACTTCTCTTTTTCTCTCTATGTATTTAAATGAAAACTAAGATCAGAGAAGGGGATTCAGAATTAATAATTGATTATTCATGATGGAATAGATTATGAGAGATTAATTGAGGGATTATTAGAGATAGGATGGGATAGGATAGGAGGAAAAGAGGATTTTTTCATTACCATTGTAATTCTCAAGGATTTTGCTGTTGTAATGATTTCACAGATTGATGATTAATAAGTAAAAGGGTTGTTGTTTATTCATCTCATCTAAAGTAGCCCAACATCATTCATTGGAGGCTAAGGGCCCAACCTCTGGTGGATTAAGCTGATGCTTTGTATTATATCTTTATATTTCTATTCGTGTGAAGGTTTGATTTAATTTTTATTTCTTTGAATCACATTGCTTTACAATTTCATATTTTTATGGCGTGCTATTCTAATATTTTATGAAACTGTTTTATTGCATAAGTTGTGATTGAATTGCATGGTCGTTCCTTTCCATCATAACATAAATTATTATCCTTTTCAACTCATATTGTTATGATGTTCATTTCAAATATAAAGTTGCACTATTCATTCAAACTTTGATGTTCACTACATATGGCGGTTCATTTCTATTGAAATAGCTTTGTTGTTGATTCCTACTAAATAATCGTTTTTGTTCATTTATTTCTTGCAAGTATTTGGTTTTTATTTTAAGTATTATTGTAGTGAGCATTTTTATTCCATTTCTGTTAGTAGCATTATTGATTTATCATTTCCAGTTAATTGCTTTAGTGTGAATTGAAAGATCAACAACTGTAAAGAACATTGACTATAGCTATCTAAGTTTTCAGATTGGAGATTTTGCCTATGATTGATTGTCATTTGCATTAGTTTACAGGGGAAAGAGTTATCATTAATGAGTCCTCAACTGATGGTTGTTTGAGTGAATGATTTAGTTCAGAACATTTCAGTTTCTTATTGTTTTGATTAGATTTTGTTTCCAGCATTTATTTACTTTTGCATTTTAAGCACTATACTGCAAAACATTACACTTGAGCAAGTGACCGCCTCAGACTGAGTACACTGTTGAAATAAAAAATCATCCCTGGGTTGAAAATTAATGTGAAGATAATTAGGAGTTAAAAAGACACCTTTTGTCACTAAACATTTTTTTTTTTATTGTTCCTTTTAAGGAACAACACTTTTTGTTTAGGTGTATTTTTTTTGTAGGGAACAACACTTTTTCACGTGCATTTTTTTGCTTTTCTCTACAGGGAACAACACCTTTTCATGTGTATTTTTGCTTTTTGGTGTGCATTTCCTTTGTTGTTCCATACAAGAAACAACACTTTTTTTAGTGTTTTTGTTGTTTCCATAAAGGAGAAACACTTTGGGTGTATTTTTGAGAATAACCCTTCCTTCCTCTTGTGGGATTATTCTTAATTCATCTCAACCACATTTTACTAATTCTCTTTCATGGCATGAAGTACATTGCTTTTATGAGGACAAGAATTATGGATTCTATTGAAGAAATTTAATAGCATTCACGTTATGAACTTTAACACGATAGCTCCTTGATGACAGATTATTTTTAAAAGGGGTGCAATTATTTATATACTATATTGCATTGTTTTCTGTTGTACATGATATTTATTAATCATCTTAACACTATTTTGGTTCCTCCCTTCCTGGTTATAATCTTCTCTGTCTATAATAAATGAGATTATGGGTATATTTTTTCCTATTGACATGTTCAACTTCTTCCACCATCCCTACTCTTAAGGAGTACTGAGCCTCCTTTTTATCATAAAAATGTGTAATAACAACAAAAAAATAGTTTTCAAATGGAGGATAGGGGGTCTCATTACGAGCTAGCCTACCATGTTCATACAACTGTAACAAAGTGACATTCTCATTATGGCCACCGCACCAGGGTTATCATCCATTGGATAACCAAATTATCCTTGGAACAAGAGGTATCATCACGAGCCGGCCCGATCACTTTTGCTACATCCCAATGAATGGAAGTGTGGTTATCTGGTTACCATGCTAGCACATTGATCTCTTCTGTAGAACAACACTGGAACTCTACATTTATAAATTGAGGATCCTGGCTCATATGGGTTCAAAAGAAACCCTGCCAAGGCTATGGATGCCTGCTGGTAGTAGATGCTCTGCTTATGGTATAAAGTTATATTTTATCATCAATTATTATTATAATACCCTTTTTCTTATTCTCTCTTTATCAAAGAGGTTATTTCCTTAATTTTTCTTGTTTTTGAACCTTTACACATGAGATATTTTTTTCGGATCAATCGCATCATTTTTAGCTAGAATACCATCAACAAAACATCTTTTTGGCTTATTTTTGTCTTTTCTCTTTTTCATAACTTATCATCAATCCAAAGCGTCCTATCTCTTATTCCTAACTATCTTTATACTCTCTACTCTCATTATAACCATAACTCTCATCGTCCTATAATTAATATGTGTACTCTACTTCACTTACTATTGTATTCTTCATTCCCTTGCCTTGTCGTCAGCATAACACCTTTCATAGGCTTGATGGTCATGGAAACCATTTTCAAATTGGAGGGGGGAATGTATGCATTATGGGATAGCATGAAATATGACTATTGCACTCTACCATAACTTGTTGATTTGATAAAATATTAGTATTATACAAAAGTTTTTTTGATTAACATTTTTGCATGCATCTTATCTGTTGCTATTCAAAACTAACATTGTGGATTCAAGAACATTGTTTGCAAAATAGTGATTTGTTTGCAGGAGAACAACAAGTATGGGGGGGAACTCTATTCGCAGCATGACCACACTATTGCAACTAACAGAAGAGGCTTGAGCAACTCGTGAACGTGAACAATTGTTCAAACATGATGTGCTTGCCGGAATTCCACCTTTTGCATTACTTTTAGCACCAACTTTGCCTTCATCAGCTTCAACAAATGCCATTTCATATATGTCATTCCACATTTTTCTTTTTGGAGGTAAAACTTGAGGTAAAATAACATAATTTTCTGATTCATTACAAATTTAGGAGAATTTCGTGAAAATCCATTGAGCATTATTTATCATCATTCATTCCACATCTTGACCACTTCCCATTTTTCAACGGCATATCATCTTTCAGTTTGGGGGAGTGTTTCTTTCATTCATTTCTTTCTTATGACCATGTAATTAATATTCTTTATCATCCATTGATATTCTTATTCATTCTCACCACCTCCCTTATTCCATGTTGTTTTACACCAAGCATAGAATTCAACAGATGGTAGCAGCCACCTCAACTTGTTTTCTAACATTGCATGAGGGCATGCTAATTCTTCAGTTTGGGGGAGGCATTGCTACGTGTGATGGATGTTTTCTACTTTCCTTCTCATTTAAGGCATACAATTTCTTTTTTTATATGGTGCAGAAATTGATTTCCATATATTTTTAAAACTATGAACTCAATTCTTGTGATTTCGGGAAAACACAAATGTATCATTAAAATACACAAACCCAAATAATTTCATGTTAAATTGGTTCATAAAATTTCAGAAATCATGCACTCTCATCTACAACCATTTTTCTTATATCTCATGATCCGTGCGCATCAAAACGATCTGATTTTTGGATTATAGAAGCATTAATATAATAGAGATATACTTGCCAAATTTCAACAAAATCTGGTTTGTAGTTTTGAGAAAATGGTTAATGAAGTTGTTGTTACTTATATCATATTTTTCTGCAACTTCATATACACATAACTTGAACATCAATGTAAAAATTGTTATGCCTTCATCAAGATTGCTAAAATTGAATATTCATTAATTGAGGAAGAATTCTTTTGTTCCATCTATTTCATGAGATGGGATGAACAAATTTTTTGTTGCTTGGTTAACACATGGGTTTTGTCTTTGGGTTGCATGAGGACATGCAATATATTTAGTTTTTTGTTGCATGAGGACATGCAATATATTTAGTTTGGGGGTATGTTGGGCCGTTAATATGTCATTATTATTATTTTAACACCTATTTCATCCATTTATACTCATGTCATTTATCATGATTTATCATATAATTCCATTTTATAATTATTTATACTTTTAGACAAATATTATTTATTCTCCTTTATTTTTAATAAATTGATGATTATGCATGATTTTACTAATGATGGTTTATTAATAAATTGGTTGTAAAATTACTCACCATTTTTAGCCTCCAAGATATTCTCTAGATTGAATATTTGATCTCCAGCTCATCATTAAATGTGCCAACTCAAAACTTCTAGAATAAGAAGTGACAATTTTGTATCGAATGGTTCAAGCAAATGGAGAAGAATTTGTAAAATCCGAAACATGGGTTTTGTTTAAAACAGACCAAACTAGTCTTGTGATGAGAAGTTTTCCCAAATTCGACCCATACTAAGAGAAACAAAAGGTTCTTTGAAGACATTTTTCTTAGATTCGTTGTTGTGGCCGTTTTCCAAAATATCTTAGCTGTAATACCAAATTCGACCTGTTCCTACTAAATGATTGATGAAGAGATATTCCAGATAGGATCTTGTTTATCAATTTGTTGTAAGCAATCCAATTTTGTAATGAGAATCATATTGTAATCATCTATGTTGTAACTGCTCTCTGCTCTCTCTATATTTAAATGAAAACAGAGATCAAAGAAGATGATTCAGGATTCATGATTCATGATTGGATAGATTATGAGAGATTAAGTTAGGGATTATTAGAGATAGGATGGGATAGGATAAGAGGAAAGGGGGATTGTTTCATTACCATTCAACGCTTTTGCTGTTGTAATGATTTCACAGTTTGATGATTAATAAGTAAAAGGGTTGTTGTTCATTCGCCTTATCTGAAGTAGCCCAACAGCATTCATTGGCAGCTGAGGGCCTAGCCTCTAGTGGATTAAGCTGCTACTCTATATTATATCTTTATGATTTTGTCGTGTCATGGTTTGATTTCATTTCTATTTATTGTATTCACATCGCTTTACTGTTTCGTATTGTCAGACTTAATGAATTTCTTTGTTTTCTATGCTGTAATTGAATTGTGTTGTTGTTCACTTCCACCATAACAAGATAACTGTTTTATGCAAATATATTGTTATGTTGTTAATTTTAATTACAAAGATTCATTGTTCAGTTCAGTAACTTAACATTTTTGTTCTTTACAGATTGTTGATTTAGGTACATTTATAGTTGTTGTGTATTTCAAATTAATTAGCTTTGCTATTCAATTCTGTTTAGGATTTCTATTTAATTCTAGTAATTTAGCATTATTGGTCCCTTCCATTAATAATTTATTTTTGTTAGATGAAGCTTTGTTGCTTAGTTTTTCAATAGACTTAGTCCCTATTCTTTTCTGCAAGGATTTGATTTCATCTTTTAATTAATATTGTAGAAAGTGTGTTCTAGTAAGCATTTCCAATCGAATTGTTATTATTTGCTTTAGTGTGGAGTGTAAGATCAACAACTGTAAAGGAAATTGGATATAATTGCCGAAGTTCTCAGATTGTAGATCCCATTTATGCTTGATTTCATTTATATCAATTGATAGAGGAAAGAGTTATCACTACTGCATCCTTGACTGATAAATTATTGTAGTTTTCTGAGTGAATGATTTAAGTTTCAGAGTGTTAAGTTTCTTTTAGTTGTAAGTAGATTTTAATTCAATAATTTATTTACTTTTGCATTTTAAGCACTATACTGCAAAAGATTACTCTTGAGTAAATAGCCGCCTCAGACTGAGTACACTCTTGAAATAAAAAATTGTCCCTGGGTTGACAATTAATGTGAAGATAATTAGGAGTTAAAAAGACACATTTTATCATTCAACAAGACCATGTTTCATAAATTTTCCGACTAGATCCATCAATAACATCAATCAAACGTCAAATATATCTGCATCAACCATTCTCCTTTGCACCAATCAAAAACTAAATCAAACAATCACGTCTCTGAATGTTGAAACCAGAATGCAGTAATAGTAACCAGAACCCAAGAAAGAACTCAGAACACTACAACAACAATCAGAAGTAGCTAAAGCATATTTTATGAGGTGTACGCTACTTCAATGTGACGAGCCTACATCCATATGCATTTGTATCAAGGAAAACCTACATATACGCACTTTTGAAATGCCGAACTAGCATGTATATGTGCCTTTGATATAAGGATCCTGCGTACAGATCTGTAAATGATGATTTAACCTTTACAATTATTCAGACATTAGATATACCCAGATCATCATATTTACAAATTACGACATGCACCTATTATTCAAATAAATATCAAAACCACACAAAGGTACTTCTCTTCAAGCCTTAAGATCTTAACCCATCAATAGAACTTATCCTTAATCAAGCGCTCAGGTTCATGCTTGATTCAGATCCATCTATGCACCATAACTTAATCACCTTTAATCTAGATCTTTCTCTTCACTAAATATGAAATTAGTAAGTGTCCTTGCCTAAAGACCTTCTCCTCCTTTTATAGTCCTAGGCCTTAGTCAATACCATGGTCCAAAACCACTTAGAATCAATACCTCTATCCAAATACCTGGGGCCAACACTTTGGATAAGATACCTTAGACCAATACCATGGGTCACAATACCATGGACCAAATACCACAGACCAAAACCAAGTTTTCCAACATGTACATGCCTTTCCTTTCATGAAAGTGTGTGCGTATGCTCATACGCACATTCTTGTCTGCAAACCCACGTGTACACGCGGCTTGGTCAATGAGAACCTATGTATACCTTTCTTTCTTCATTCTGTGAGCCTGAACTGTGATTTGTCATATGTGAAAGTTGCCATTAAGCACAACACCTTTGACATAGCACCGAATCTGTGTCATAATTCCAACAATTTTTTGATGATATACTAATCTATAGCAAGTCTTGGAAGGATTATGTTAGCGCTGAAATCTACCTTAGGCTGAAATAAGGTAACACTCAAGGCTACATCAAACCACACTCAACCTCGTAGCTAGCCCTACGAGGACAGGAGAGGGATCTCTCCGAGTCAATCTCGGCAAAAGGTAATCAATGAGGTCGAGATGACTGAATTGATAACTAGTTTTAGGGTAGGTATGAAGTACAAGGAGTTTGAAATTGATTTTTTGAAGTTTTTTTGAATTCAAGGGAAAGGCAATTTTGGGTGCGGGGATGAAGCACAATTTTTGCAGAGGTCTACTTGGGGCAAGATAGGTGGTTGTTTTGATGCCTTTAAATTGAATGAATTGATAGATCTGACTAGTGAGAGGTTAAGGAGAGCAAGACACTTTCAACGATTCTCCATAAACAGACAAAAACATGGAAAATTAAACAAACTTAAAGGTAAAGCATAGCAAATTATGGATTCTGCCTTAACACTTCATTTGTTCAATTGCAGAAGATAAGATAAGGAAAGCGATGCACATAAACCACTTAAAAATACTGAAAGAAGCACACCATCAACACATAAAGCCACATGAATCCCAAATAGTGCTGCAAAACCGTGGTATTTCCTTTGCCAAAAATGTAGATAAGATATGTACAATAGAGTGTCAAGCTATTCCCAAGAGTCCAACCTCTCCAACCTCTGAAAATGATTGAGAAATTACATCATATAGACCATCCTAACCCCTTTCCTTGCCTCTAGGGGTCGAGCTCATCTTTCTAGGAGTTGTTTGAATTAATTCTAAACAAGGAACTGAAATCTAGGTAGTGAAACAACTTACCCCTATATGCTAGGAAACTGATTCATTCATTTAATTTTCACCTTTTAGTGAATGAATCCTATAGAACAAGTAAAAATGTGCCAAAATTACATCATACACATCAAATTACATCAAGCTGGGTCAAACATCACATCAAGAGGTGAAACTAGTCATAACTGGCTGAAATTCTGAGCTAGAAGGTGAAAATTTGACCAAAAAACCCCGTGCGCCGCGCGCCTGAGGCCTATGCACCGCACGCCTTTCCACCTATTTTTGGGGCACTTCTTGGCATCCAAATTGAGCTCAGGTTGGCTTGTTGGAAAGCCCTGGAAGTGTACTTTCCAACCCAAATAGAATTTCCAATTTGGTGTCCATTTGCCCCTCCAAACGTGCCTTTTCCTGGAGGTACTTCCTACTGGTGCAAAAGGTGGCAGAAAGGTGATTTTCATGGTGTTTTTGAGCCTTTTGGTCACCCAGAACTTAATAAAATTCTTTGGAAATAGCTAAGCATATATAATTCATCATGACAAATCCAAAACTACAAGCCATTTGTGATTTGGAGCTCCCAATCTTATGGGTCGCACGCGGCGCGCTACGCGTTGAGCCAAAAAACCTGTTTTGCAAACCAAAAATTTAAAATTGACAAAATTTTCTCCAAATTCCTTGAAATTTGGGCTGAAGGTGGCTCATAAAGTGCCATGCTCAGCCAAAGAAGCTTCAGCCAAGATTCGGAGTCTATCCTCCCTTTTCGACATTTTAGTGCCCCCCGGTGCATGCAATTTTGTTGTAGAGTCGTTGTCTTGGTCATATGATGTATTGGTGCCCGCCTCCATGGTATTGAAATTCTATGCCAAGTGTATGTTTGATTTGTTGAAAATGAGGAATGAAGGCTTGTGTCTTTGTCTTCAAGTGCCAAATATGCCAAAGGGAAATGAGGAAGAATACAACCTTGGTAAGGCACTGTTTTCAAACCCTACAACACTTTTTATATTGACAAAAGGAGGGCTTCAAACTTGGATATCCACAGAATACTTTTCATGAACCCATTACATTTATCTTTCAAAAGCCAAGCACAAGTGGTGGATGTGAGCCTACCTGCAAATTTGTACGGAGAGGAGGCGATTTGATGCCTTTCCAAGAAAATTTCGGGCTTAATACCCAGTGCGCCGCGCACCTCACCCAACACGTCGTGCACCTCTGATGCACTGCATGCATCTATTTTTACACTGCGTTTTTGTGCCTGATGCGCCGGCGCCCCTGATGTACCGCGCGCCTTACCCAATGCGTCGCGCGCACCCAACTACATAGTGCATTTTGCAGGAGAGTTTTGGAGGCCTTCCGAATGTCAAAATCAGGCGTAGGATAGCTCGTTGGAATGGTATTTGAGTGTACTTTCCAAAACAGCTAGAATTTTTCAATTTGGAGTTTATTTAGCTTGTAAAAAATTAAATATTGCAATACTAGTCAAAATGTGCCAAATGAGGCTGCCTCAAGGCAGAGTGCTGTTGCAGTCAACTTTGGAATGCCTTCCTCAACTCCCAATTGAGCTCATGATAGCTCATTGGAAATATATTTGTGTCTAGTCATCATTTGACTCATCAAGAAAGTCATTTGTCCCACCATGCTAGGAAAAATCGTGATTTTCCCAAGGTCACTTCAGAGGTGCATTCAATTCTCATGAGGCAACGGTATTTTTGACATTTATCTAAAACCATGAAACCTGTGTAAAAAGTGAGGGAGGTTTTTCTTATTTGGCATGTTTTGGACAAAAATGTATATCAGTTTTCCAAAATTCATCTTTTATTGCTCTGAAACATCTTTTGAGTGAAACTTATCCCGATGTGTGAAACAAGGGATTTTGTAGAAATGAAGCGAAATGAAGGGGATAAGGGGCTTCTAAATTCTTGGGGAAATTTTTGGAAAGTAGGGAGGAATTTTAGGAAGTAGGGGAAAGTGGAATCTCAGAGATTGAGTGAGGGGAAGGGGTCCAAAAGGGCAAAACACAGGCCCAACCTAGAAAATTGCCAAGTTGTAGCAAGAAACTAGGGTTTGTGCAAAAATGAGGAATTTGGGGGATGTCAGTGATGGGAAGTGTTTAATAAGGTACATTAAGGATAGGGGAAGGTGTTTGAACATCAGGATACAATTTTTGCTGATGATTTGGCCATTCAAGAGAACTTGCCTTCAAAACCCTAGGAGAGGGAAATGAACCTTGCCTAGGTGCAACTGAAGCATGCACAAGGTGTGAAATGACCCAGTGGAACCCGACATGATGATAAAAACCTTTTGAATGATGGTAGACTCAGCTGAATGGTGACATGGACCGACATTTGGGCAACTTTGAAAGGAGTTAAAGCAAACTCTAGACCTAATGCCTAGTGACCAAATTTTGTTTGAAGACGCACTGAAATGACAAAATTTGATTTTGACACCTTAAAGTCACTTGTAAGAGCATGTTTGATCACTGGAGGAAGGCTGCAAAGGCTGACACTAGCAAATTATATTTAGCATATTGATAAGGTGCTCAAATTATTAGAGGAGAAACAATAATATGCAAAAAACTCCATATGTTTCTTTGGAGTACAAGAGGTTGAATATCTAGGTCATATTGTATCTCATGGAGGTGTTAAGGTAGACGCTAGCAAAATTAAATCCATTAAGGAATGGAAAATATCCAAATCCATAAAGAATCTACGAGGATTCCTCGGGTTGACAGGGTATTATCGCAAGTTTGTTAAGAATTATGGTAGAATAGCATCACTTCTAACAACATTATTGAATAAAGATTCATTTTTATGGACTCCAGAAGCAATGAAGGACTTTTAACATCCTAAAGAGACGATGTGCCAAGCACTGGTCTTAGCTATGCCGGACTTCACAAAAACAAATATTGTGTAATGTGATGCCTCGGGAAATGGAATTTGTGTTGTTTTAATGCAAGAAGAAATACCCATTACATTTGAAAGTCATCCAATCAAAGGAAACGATTTACACAAAGCTATTTATGAGAAGGAAATGTTGCCAATACTACATGCACTTAAGAAATGGCGACCCTACCTAATGGGAAGACACTTCAAGGTAAAAATGGATC
>APFE031715217.1:16922-47441 GCA_000404065.3 Pinus taeda | reverse complement strand
CCTGGGAAAATTTTTTTTTGGACCCTATATTAGGTTGGGCAAACCTACCTATGGTTTTTCAGTCCATGGTTTTGGACGCCATGGTTTTCGGTCCATGGTATTGGATGCTTCGACATGTATAAATATGTATTGTAACATTGAAAGGAATATAATGAAAAATCAAGCTGGTAGTCTCGGTTTTGAGATCCAGTGGGAAATCTCTGTGTATATGTGTTTTATGTGTTATGCTCTCGCATTTTTATTTTTCTGTGATTTAGAATTCGTATGCACGTAATTTTTGTACGGGGTTAAAACCTACATTTGTAACTACCCCTAGTTGATTTTCCATGTTAATAAAATAAAACCAAGGTCATGGGACACATATCCCAAGCTAAATGGTGGGAAAACATTATAGTGGGTATCACTTGTGGTTTATTAATGGCTATGGAAATTGGAAAAGGCATTGACAAAGTCAAAGAGGCAATAATTGGCATTTAATTATGAGAAATAAAGGAAAAGAGGAGAAAAGGGATATGAAGAGACACAAATATGCATGCAAGGGAAATTAGAGAAAAATGAAGGAAAATGAAAGAAAATGGAAAACCAATGATAAAAAAGGCATCAAAGAAATAGTTAATAACTTTTAATAGTTCAACTTTTGTTAGCTTTGGCTTGGATTAGTTTTTGAGAGAGAGAGAGAGAGTTCTAAGAGGAGAGAACAAGCAAGCAAAAGAAATGAAAGAAAGCAAAGTAAAGCAATGGATCGCAAGGATAAAGTTGGATCAATAGCTACAACAATAAGATTTTGCAGGTAATAGGTCACATGTGTGATTTCCTTGCTGGGATGTGAATGCATGGTACATTCATTTGATTATTTGGTTCATTTGTTGTCATTGGCATGAGTTTTTCCTAGTTTTATAGTGGTTTCATTCTTGCTTTAGCATTTCCTGGATAACCATGGTGTGTTGGGATTCATTCTAGGTTGAGCTTTGGCTTGTTGGAGGGTTTTGGATCTGGGTGAGGTGGTCTTAGGAAAATCCCAAAGGTTGGTGGTGGAGATGGTTTTCTCTGGGAAGGAAAATTCCTCTAGATATGGTGAAGGAATTCTAAGGCATCTAAGCTTGTTATGGTTTTGTGATCTCGAGACCAGTTTAGGTTAGATCACAGTAAATTGAGGGTGGAGGTGGTTTAACCTCTGGAGTCCTTGTTTGGTTATGTCTTGGTTTATCCCAAGAGATCCCACTTTCATGCTTGGAATATGAAACAGGGATGATTGGCTAAAAGAGAGATTTTGTTCAGCCTAATATATGGTCGGGTGGTACATGGAAGACCCTGACTTGGTTTCCTTTTGCATATGTTAATGTGAGTTATTTTTCCTATTGTGAATTATGAGCACATGTACAGGTTATTATATGATTTTATGGCTAATTTCTCCTAGTTTCTATTTTGGTTATATGTTGGTTATATGCATGGTTATATGATGTGCTCTAGCTATGGTTCATGATTCTATCAATTATTAAATGGTTGATGAATGCATGGGATAACAAGTGTTGTTGTAGCTAGCTTGATAGGGCATTGAGCCTACTTGGTGATTCTCATATGGAGTTCAGAAGTTTATGATCAGGTATGCATTCATGACCTTGTAATAGGCCATTTGGTCACATCTGGTCAATAGGCTTATGAACGGGATCAATCCACGTTCGTGAACATGTTGTCATCATCCCTACATAAAGCCCTAAGCGTGACCTTTCCAAATGCCTAAGTTTCTAGGTTTAACTTCTTCAAATCAGTGCTTTTAAGCCCTAGTGCACTCGACCCCTTTAGAGACATACGTTCAGAAGAAATTTTCTTCTTTATTCACTAGTGCTGATCAGCGGCTACTTGCTCCTTGTTGTGGTGCGTTGATTCTAGAAATTCAAGAAAATTAAAAAGAGCTATGAAGTTTCCTCTTCTAGAAGCTTCCAGGGGTTGTTTTAACCATTTACCTTGGATAAGCATCTTGAGTCCTATATAATCCTACCTTGGAGACTTAACCTCTTATCCCTTGAGCTCATCCTCCCATCTCAAGTGGATTTCAAGCCTAGAATGGTAAATGGATAAAAATTCCTTAAATCCCACACTCTCCACAACATCAGGGTTGGATTTTGGAGACTGATCATGCCCTCATGTTGTTGCCTTGAATCTAAGAGAGTCATCATCTTCATGCATTAGGGTGATATTGAGGTGTGATTTGTGACAAGGAAGGACAAGTCAACTTGGGAATATCTCCACAAGATCAATATTATTCTTGGTTCTAAACTCTCTCCTATTTCTATTAATAAAAATAGTATCATGTTTTCCTATATGTGTTATGTTATGTTTACGTTCATATATTTCAATGCCTCATTGATTCATTGGGTAGAGTAATTGAATTATGCTATATAGATATTGTATATCCTTGGCTTGTTTTGATTGTATGTGCGGGTTCGAATTATATAAATTAGAGCATCATAGGAGCTTACAAGGCATGAGGAAAATAAAGCTTGCAGTGGATTCCAAGTAAGCCTCTTCCCAATTCTTTAACTTCTCAAAGGGGCATTCTATATTCTTTGTTTTTTGTTATTATAGACCAGTCCACTAAGTCTAGGGAAGATAATTTTGTTCGCAAATGTAAATTCTGCATAACAAATTGGCAACTCCACAGGGGATCATTTATTTCCCTCAGTGGTTTCCTTGACCTTAGCACTTGTTTCACCTCTTGAACCGACCTTCTTTGCCTCACTCAGATCTGGATTGACCTTAGCTTGATTTGATTTTTTGTGTCATAATTTGGTTGGATCTTCATCAGCATTCCCCTGGTTTGGAGATAGAGCATTGCAGCGTACCCTATCCTTCTCTACACCTACATTGCAGAGCACTAGTAGCCTTTCTGCACCTATGTTGACCCATGTTAGATGCAAAATTTTTCCATTTTGTGCCTTTCTCTTTGATTTTTTTTGGTCCAGTTGGCTTTCCTTGTGTCCCTAAGTGTGTCATGATCTCTAAAAATCCTTCACATTTTTTGCTTTTTGTTTTTATAGCCTTTGATAAGAATTTGTTTGGATTTTTCTTTGTTCTTGTCAATTAGGTCATTAACAAATTGTTGCTTGATCATTGATTGTTTGAAAGAATCGTTATTATAATCATCATTCTATATAATTTCTTTTATCGGTGATTTATTAAGCATCTTAGTTTTAATTTCATCTGGAAATTAATTGGATTGAAAAGAAAAATCTCATCATTTTAAATTTTGCATTACATTTAGGGTTTTTGTGTGCGAACTTGGAAATTGGAACAGTTGCATTAGGGGAATTGAGTTAACACATTTTGTTTGTTGCATTTTGTATGTTGTATTACTCTTTGTTCTCTTCCCTCCCATACATATATTTTCATTGAAAATAAAAATTCATTTTGTCATGCTAGATTGCATCTTTAGAATATTCAAGTGAAATTCACAGTGAGCCTTCAAAATTGAAACTTAATTCAAGATAAACTTTAAAATTTATTGAATCAATATTAAGGAGAATTTGAAACATTAACGCAAACATCTAGAGGTCTAGGCTAGAAACGTATTCCAGCGTCTATAAACATAGGAGTTGTCATTTTTGCCAACATTGCATCCCGGGGGTGATATCTCGTTCCATGTTTGTAAGTGTATCAAATAGTTCTCCATGTACCTTCAGGTATATCACATGGCGCTCCGCGCATGAAAAGTATATGGGAACACTCTCATTGTATGGTTACGCATTAGACAACACTAAAACAAACTGCACTTCCACATACCATCGAGTATATTTTGGAAATCCACCATAGGCTCCTATCCTCACCATAGGTAATCAAGTCGGGCGCCTTGTATACTATGATACACCGAACACAATATTTGGGGAGATTCCCTGACCATACGTAAATCCTTGGTTCTCAAAGATGGTATATTGCAGTTCACAGTTGCTTGTTAAACCTTTATGCCTAGATTCCCCTTTGTTATTTATTTTTTATTGTTAATTGTTAAAATTTGTTAAAACCAACATGGAAGAACAACCCCCTCCCCTTTGTTGTTCACGTAGAATGAAAAATAAGCCTCCTCTTCCACCTGAGGCAACTCCTGGCCTTCATTAGAACAACAAAAAGATGAAAAATATCGAATAAATTATTCCAGGGGCTACTACTTCTGGTCCTCCACGTGAAATAGATCCACCAAAATCATCCTTTCCTGTGAATACTGAACCCAAGATAACTTCTTCATTTGCTGGTGAGTCTGACACAGTTGAAACAAAAGCACATGAGATTTTATTGCCTGGGGTTATTGAACATCACTATACTGAATCAAAGACAACGCAACCTAAGGTTATACAACCTGAGGCATCTCAATTATCTACACATGTTACTTCAGTACCTTCTTCTTCTCTTCCTTTGTCTCAGACCCAACCACAACCTCTATATCTTGGACCTAATGGTGAATCACTTCTACCTAGCCTTGTGAACACTGAAGATATTACCGAGGAAGAGTTTCACCCCTCCTCTTCCATCCATTTGAGAGGAATCCATGTTTATCAGACCCATCCTATTCATTCTCCTCATACTCCATCACAAGTTCCTTTGTTTAGTTATTTTTCTTTTAACGCACCACTGAGTTTCCCGCAACAATCCTCTTTGGGACAGTTAACCATGACTGAAGGTGTTATGGTTTCCCAACCTTTATATACTACTATGACCAAGACAATCCATGTTACAACCTCATCCATGTTTGTAACATGGCCACAGACACATTTATATGGTGGCTCGTCTATCTTACCTGGTTACCAATCATTTTTGGTACCTTTTCTGATGCAACATCCAATCCATGGACCTATCCCATGTCTTCCTCTTCTGGAATCCTATCTGGCACTTCTTTGGTGACTATTACATAGTCTTCTCCTTCTCCTCCATTTGTACCTCCAATTGAACAGCAAAATGGTCCTTATGTAAGTGGATATGGACACCTACAACAACCCAATTCACCTCAAATTAGGAACCCTTCTCTTAGGGGTAGTTGCCTCCATATTCCCCTCCTCTTTCAGCAGGGGGAAACCTGTTGTCGAATTATTTCCATCTCCTCCTCAAATATCACAAGTTAGTGCCCAACCTCATTCGAGTCCTCCTCATCCAGGAATGGATGTCAATTTTTGGCAACCTACATTTCCCATACAACGTAGTTTGTTGCGGATTCATCTCTAATCTCTCAACCTATTCCATCTGCATCTATGATACCTACTTATCAATATATATCCCAACATGTTAAAGCTCAATTTAATGTAATCAACCTTTAAAGGATGCATCTTTAAATCAACCTATTATACTAGTATCTGGTGCCCTCCAAGCCCCATTTCCCTATCCTCTTCAAGGTATTTTACAATCTCAACCACTTGGTCAGGCTACTCCTCAAATGCAAGTGGCTCAAAATGTATATGGTATGGCGCAAGCACAACCTAACCAACCTTATTTTGGGATGATGCAAAATCCCGCAAGGAAACCATATCAACCGTATCAAGGTATCCCTTAGATGCCTTACCATGGTCAGCAAGTACAAACCCAACCATGTCAGCCTCTACAAGATTATCTTGGAGTTGGCAGCAAGGTTATGTGTATCCCGGTTATCAAAATCCTCCCTATCCCAGAGCATAAATACATGTTTCTCATGCCATCCCATCTTACCGAGGGTATCCTCCACCAGACTTCAATAAACAGGTTCCATTTCTAGCGACTCTTGAATTGTCAAATCTGACCAAACTTACCAATGATCATATTTCCCATTCTCCTTGGTGGTTGGTTATTCCCACAAAAGTGCCTAGCAATATCCATAAATTCAATGGAAATCCTGGAGAAGATCCATCTATGCATGTTATGACCTATCATTTGTGGTGTTTTTCGAACTCTCTCAATGATGACTCTATTCATTTTTGTCTTTTCTAGCACGCACTTACCGGTACAACAACAATATAGTATATTTATTTACCATGAACTTAGTTCAATACTTACAGCGCCTTATCTACCACATTCTTATTTCATTTTCAGTTACCCATCCGATATGAGACTGGAACTGAACTTTTAACCAATTTCAAACAATCTAATTCCACTCACAATTCTGATCACATTCATGAGTGGTGACATCACTGTCATTTGGTTAAAACTTTTGTTCGTGATCAGTTGTTAGTTCAATGGTTTATTAAGTCTTTGTTATCGTCCATAACAGAAGACGTCGCGAAAGGCGGAGTTGTGACCGAAGAGTAGGTAGTTGCTTGTCCTAGTATTTTGATCTTATTTATACCCAATTTGGTATGCTCTATGATAAAATACCAAATTCTCCACGACCTTCCAATATTGTTCCTCAACCTCTCGGTAAAGAATCACATGTTGCTAATGGTGTGATTGGTTCTGCCAGCTAGCAGTCGGTGAATAAACATCTTGGTTCAACTCTTACTATGGCTGCTCAATTCCCCTATTCCACTACTCCTGCAGCTTCTACGTTCGAGATCAATGTTTTTCAATCCACCAAAGGCAAATCTCAACAACCAGCAAGTAAGAAGAAAGGAAAAGGTAAAAAGAAGAGGTAGAATCCTCCGCGGGATAAACAAAATAATTAGTCTTCTGAGGGAAAAATGAAAAGCTCATTATCCATGATTAATTTGTAATGAGGAGCATTTCGCTCGTGACTGCCCACATCGAATGGAAGTAAATCAATTCCTTAAGTCATTCGCTGCACCCGTCGTGTTAACGAATCTATTTCCAAATCAGGAGACTCATATGGTTGCTCGGGATCCCGCTTCCTCTTACTCGGTTATGATGCTTTCCTCCACTAAGCTGAAAAATGACGTTATGGTGGCCATTACGAACAAAGACTATGGTAATGTGAATCCCTCGAATGGTCAGGCTCCTTATCAACCTACTAGTTTGACCACATCTCCATCGGATCCTACTCAAACTATGATTCCTACTAAATTGAAAATTAAGCCTCCCAAAGGTGTTATCCATAAAAATGCATTCAATCCTTGTGCTAGAGATACTCAGAATTATAACATAGTTGAGGATTTGGCTCAAGATCCTCCAGCTATGGCAACGCTCGAGGTGTTGCAAAATTGTCCTTCCCATAAGAAGGGTTTATTTTCCACAATTGGTTGCATTGATCCCTTGGATTCCAACCTAGTAGTTTTTAATCATGATAATTATATGCCTTGACTCCCAGCTCAATTAGCTTTCATGATTCATGTTGTCATTCACAGTAAGAACATCCATCGATCCATTGTCGACAAAGGAGCTTCAACCTGTATTATGTCTCTTTCTTTCTAGAAGGCCATTGGTTCTCCTCAATTAAATTAGTCACTAACTACTCTAAATGCTTTTGATGGAAGAGGCTTTTAGCCTTGTGGAATTTTGAATTAATTATAAGTAGAATTAGGTGGCAAGACGATGTCAGTAGAAATCGAAGTTATCGACGAACCATTAGATTATAACCTTTTACTGGGTCGTATGTGGATTTATGCTATGGTTGTTATTGTTTCGACATATTTCAGAATGATTTATTTCCCTCATAAGGGAGCTATAGTAGTCATTAATTAACTCACTTTCTTTGCCACCAATTCTCAAGTTACTAGAAGCGTCCCTCTTGTGGGATAAAACCCACATTTGTATTATCACTTCGGGGTGGGACTGCTTAAGGATTCGTCCCTCATGGGAACCTTTCAGCTTCCTCCTCCTTCCCTTCTCGACACCTCTAATAGGGTTTCCTATCTCAACATGTTAAATTCTTGTACTACTCCATCTGATCCTTGGATAATGCTAGATGAAACTAACATTGATATTTTTGGTGACCGTATGACACTCAGTCACATTGAGCTCGATTATGAATCCATCTATTCGGCTTGCAGTGTGCATTCTACTCTCTCCTCTTCGACCAATTGGGTTGATCATTCCTTAGATTATGACACCTCCTCTAATCCCTTCTCTTGTATATTTTCTATTGATGAGAGCATCATGAAGATCATGATGTCGGATGATGCACCATGGGAAAATCATCACCATTATTCCTCCTTGCCAGATTCCTCTAAGGATAATCTTAGTGAACTATATTAGCCCAATGTCATTGAGATGTTTGTGGATTCCATATCCATCCATGATATCGGTTCTAAGAAGAATTTGTCGAATATTGAAGAGACTATCCCTCTTGATATTTAGATCAAACTTGACATTGTCGAGAATGTACATATTGGTGCATCTTACTCTCCTGATGTGATCAAGACCTCTAAATCTCTTTTCCAACAATTTAGAGACATTTTCACCTGGTCTTATGAAGATATGTCAAGTATTGATCCGAACATTTTTGTGCATGAAATCAAGACATATCCTGATGCTAAACCAGTTTGGTAGTGCCTCCGTTCAGTCCATCTGAAGAAGGATGTCGTTATCAAATATGAAGTTGAAAAATTTATACGCGCTCGTTTCATCTACCTAGTACCTCTAACTAATTGGGTGTCAAACATTGTTCCACTCATGAAGGAACAAGGGGACTATTCATGTGTGTGTCGATTACCGGGACATTAATCGTTCTTTTCCTTAGGACAATTATCCTACCCCATTCATATACCATATTGTTGATGATTGTGCTGGTTGTGAAATCTTTTCATTTATGGATGGCTTTTCCGGTTATAATTAGATCAACATTCTTCTAGAAGACCAACATAGAATCAAATTTATGTCCACGGGGCACATTTACAAATCGAAAATTCTCTTTTGGATTGAAAAATGTTGGGGCCATGTTTCAGAGGGCAATGAATTATTCATTTCATGAAATCAAACATATTGTAAAACCATATTTGGACGACTTACTTGCTCACTCGAAATATCGTGTTGATCATCTGATGCATCTTCAGGCTATATTTTTACGTTGTGAGCACTATAACATTAAGTTCAATCCACACAAGTGTGTGTTTTGTGTAAGATTCGGTCAACTTCTCGGCTTCGTTGTATCAAAACATGGAATTTGCATTAGCCCATTGAAAGTCCAGGCCATCCTAGATTTGCCTGCTCCTTTCTCTCTTCTTCAACTTCAACGACTCCAAGGGAAGGCTATCTTTCTATGGAGATTTATTCCCAACTACACTGAATTGACCAAGGAATTTACTCGTTTGATAAAAAAAATGGGTCCGCTTCCATTGGGATGACACTGCCCAAAAGGCGTTTGATTCCTTGAAAGAGTTTCTGATTTGGGCATCATTGTTATATCCCCTGGATTACCAACACCATTACTTCATGTACCTCATCGTTGTAGTTACTACCATTGCTATGGTATTGGTCCAAGAGGACGATGTAGGGATCGAACATCCCATATATTACTTGAGTTGGAATTTGAATGATACCAAGATCAAGTATACTCATGTAAAAAATTTAGCTTTAGCAGTTATCCAGGTTGTCCAAAGGTTTTGTCACTATATTTTACTACGTAAGACTATGGTTGTTTCTGATTAGAATGCCATGACATACATCTTGTCGCGAAAATTATTGGGGGGGTAGTGCTCCAAATGGCTTGTCATCCTCTATGAGTTCGATTTGGATTTCATCAAATCCAAGTCGAAGAAATCCTTAGTCTTTGTTGAGTTGATCTACAACCTTCCCACTGCTAAAACTAAAACAACACCTCACAATTTTACTCCATAAGAGTCATTGTTCCTGGTCAATTCCACTGATCTATCTTATGGAGACATTATCATATATCTCCAAACGTAGACTTTTTAACTCGATACCTCTCACTCTGCCTAACGATGTATCTGATATCAAGCTAAAAACTACATTATAATAGGTGACATTATTTAACGTCATGGTATTGATATAATTTTTCGAAGGTGCCTCGCCCATGAGGAGGCCGAGAAATCCCTAAATGAATGTCGTGTTGGGGCATGTGGTGGACATATGTTTGGTTATGCCACCGCACAAAAGATCTTGCATGCTAGCTAATTTTGGCCTACTTTGTTTCGCGACTGCATCCTCATGGTCTGAAAGTGTCATGCTTGCCAGATATATGATTGTAAAACCCCTGCTCCACCCACTCCTTTGCACTCTATTATCGTCGTTGGACCATTTGCGAAATGGGACATTGATTTAATGACATGTAACCCTCACTCGGCCTGCGGGCATGGCTACATCATTCTGGCGGTAAACTATTTTACCAAATGGGCCAAAGCGATGCCTACATATAATAACACCATTGAAATAGTTTCTCTCTTCCTTTTCAACCATGTCATTGCAAGGTTTGGTATACCATAGGCTATAGTTATAGACGATGGGAAACATTTCCATAATCACATGATGTTTCAACTAACTGCTAAGCCGGGCTCTCCCATGAGAGCTCGAATCCCTACTACCCTTAAGCGAATGGGCAAGTTGAGGCCATTAACAAAGTTTTGAAAATGATGCTTCAACGTATGATAGGGTTCCATAAATCAAATTGGCATCTTATCCTTTATGCAGCCTTGTGGGCATATCAAACCTTAGTTCATACTGCTACCAGGGTTACACCATTCTAGTTAGTATATTGTTTAGAAGAAATCTTGTCTGTTGAGTGTGAAATTCCATCGTTGAAACTTGTTGTCGAGCTCCTCCCTGCCACTTTTGCAGAAGAAGTGTGTCTCTTACATCTGACGCGCTTAGATGAAAGTCGACATGATGTCACTATGGCTAATGAAGCTCATAATAAATGCATTAAGGCACAACATGACAAAAATGTCAAGCCTTGTGTCTTCTTGGAAGGTGACCTTGACTTGTTGTATGATAAAGAGTCTAATAAGTCAAGATCTGGGAAGTTCGATCCAATGTGGCTAGGCCCATACATTTTTTAACGTGTTCTTGCTAAAGGTGCCTATGAGCTTGTTGATTTCGATGGAGTTCCATTGGCACAACCTAGGAATGGGTTGTACCTTAAAAAATAATATGCTTAAATTTTGTGTAGTTCATTGTGTACATGTTGTATATAAGTGTGTTGAGTGTGTTTGTAGTGTTTTCCCTTCAGATTTTCTTAAGTTTTTGGTTAATCATGTTTACATTTGGTTTGTAGATGTCAACCTCCCTTCAACCATATGTTGGTTATGATGATGGTGCTAGTCATGGTACTCATAATCTTTCTTCCACATCATGGGCTACATATGTTCCGAGTGGCGAGTTAGTGAGTTTACAAGGGATTTGTTGTGGTCACTCTACCAATAATATCACTGAGTATAGTGCACTAATCGAACCATTGTCTGATGTTATTTTTCATGGTATCTGTCGTATAGTTATCGGACTTGACTCGCAACTTGTAGTACTACAATTGACTAATGTCTATTTAGTTAGGAGTTCAACTATGCTTCGTATGTTCTTAAGGGTTTGCCTTCTAAAAAAAAAATTAAAAATTATTATATTCAATATCAACACATTTTTAGAAGTATAAATACATTAACAGATGCATTAGCTAATCATGTTTTAGATAGACATTTGCAATATATGTAAATTAAAATCAATTCACATCACATACATTGAAAGTGATAATAGAATGCATAAGAAACATTGGTTATATATATATATCAAAGTTTGGTCTTACAAAAACTTGTGCCCGAGACACATATGACCACATGACCTGTCATATCAAAAAAATAATACATGTAGTCAAAATATGGCTATATAGCCTCCTAGTAGACTAATCATGATGCTCATGATAGAAATCAACTGCGTGAGCCATCTTTCACAGTAGTTGATTGATACATCCAGGCACAAAAATAGTATGACATTGTAGCCTCATAGGGATTTGATCGACCCTAGTCTCAACTATCCCCTGGGTCATTACCTCCATGTGGCACTCAACCTCTACAAGAGTCTCGACCACATTGAGATCACGAAGTACCTCTCATCCCCCTGCAACAACCTATGCTTCAATTAATGCTTGTTGTGGGTCTCCTACGTGCTGAAGATAGGAAGAATCCACAGGTTGAACGCATCCAACATTTGCATGAAAAAATTGATAGTTAGTCTCAGATACATGGAAAATACAAAAAAAAATTGTAAAACTTAAAAAAAAAAAATAAAATAAAAATAAAAAATAAAAAAAAAAATAAAATAAAAAAATAAAAAATAAAAAAAAAAAAAAAAATAAAAAAATAAAAAAAAAAATGATCAAAATGCTTTGTTTTACCTATGGCACCCTATCACTCACCATCAAGAAGAATGAGTTATGGATATCTGTGTAAATCCATCCCCATGTATAGATAGTCTTTAATCATAATGAGCAACATGTGCAACCATCGAAAGAAGAATGGTGCGAAGCTCATATATGATGGACTTGCATGTTTGGACATGAGATACACCCACCTCCTCATCCGTGGGACTCTTAGATCTACAGGCTCATGCGAGATACGTTATGGTTAGATCAATGGAATCTGC
The DNA here is from genome assembly GCA_000404065.3 of Pinus taeda. Lineage (NCBI taxonomy): Eukaryota > Viridiplantae > Streptophyta > Pinopsida > Pinales > Pinaceae > Pinus > Pinus taeda. The sequence goes on along the minus strand of APFE031715217.1, from coordinate 35,006 downwards.
TCCAAGGAAAATGAAATCAAAATCAAACCATAACCAAAGTTCTTCAACCATTCATCCTTTACCTTGGTAAGTTGTTATTTCATATTTTCTAGTACTCCCTTGCTCCAGTTGAATATTTTCGACTCCATACACTCTAGAGCATATTGCATATGAGACATACTAGCCAAATGCAAGGTAGGACTATCGGCCAGTCTAGCAATAATGAATAGGATTGTCCTCAAAGGAAAACATACCACATCATTTATCTCGTTTTTCCCATCCTTGATCGGTTGGGATCGAGGTCTACAGTGTGTGTTGATATACTCCTTGACTATCTCTCCACCCCTTCTTGAACCAGACAATGAGATAGGGGCACCTCTCCTCAATAAACCTGTCAATAAATATATGTCGTTCACCTGTATATTGAGCATATGTGATCCAAGTCTGAATTTTTGTGCCTGAACATCCCATGATCGAACAAGATACTCTAATAACTCCATTTGTTGCCTCATAGTAGGAAGCCAAAATAATTTCAGAGGCCCACAAATTTTCAATGCTTCGATAGTGGCTGGATCATTAACTCCATTCATAACTTGTTCCTCATGTTCTCTTTCTCGCCATATCTAAGCCATTTTGTTCCGATGGAAACCTGAAACATCACAAAAAGAATCATTAGAGTGAATCTCAGGCAAAAAATTAGGATAATTTTGAGTGAAACAAGCTAAACATAATTTTGAAATGCACTTAGTGCACCCTAATAAATGGAGACAGTGCCCTCCTTAGTGTAATTTGTTCCTACCCAATGCACCTTTAGACATTGTTGGGGTGTGCTAGACCTAGGGCAGAAAATTAAAGATTTAGGTCCCTCATAACTAGAAAAAAATTGCATGAAATGACAAAACAAAATCGTAAAAAGAAAGAGGAAGGTGAGATCTCCTACCTGGAAGTGACGGTACTCTAAATGGTCCACCAAATTGGCCGCAACCAACTGCAAAATCTTGGGGGCAAAAAGTACTCAAACCTCATTCACCAAGAGGTAAAATGTAAAATGGTAAAAATGAAATTGTTTTTTTCCTATTTGTAGTCATTTTTATAATTATTTTATCAATATTTTATTGTTTTTACCTAAAAGCGACTTAATTTTACAATGTATCAAGTACTTTTAATATTTTGATGGTGTTTTGAGCAAGTTAACAACTGTTTGACAAATTAAATGATGTCTTAATTGAAACATATCATTTTGACAAAAGAGCGTACTTTTATCACTTTTTCGAGATTTGTAAACTTAGAAAAAAAGAACACCCTAGAGTCCTCTTTCATCTCTTTTTAGACTCCCAAAATATGAAAAGATTGGCAAGAACTTATCTTTTCGAACTCGTTAAAGTAATTGAAACGACGTCTACTTATCATAAGTTTAACCCTTTTCTGGACTGGGATAAACTATTTACAAAAAAGGAATACCTTATTCAAACATGGCTAAGAGGTTTCCCTAAGCATCATTTTCTACCTTTTTAGACTCAGGAGACAAATTTACGAAAAGGGACCTTTGGGGTTTTCCTTTTCACCTATTTTTCAAACTCTTTAAACATGAAAAAGATGTTGAGTTTCACCTTCGTTGGACTCGTAAAAGCATCAAATGATGATGGACTCGTCGAACATGACGGGACCGAACCACTCCTTCTCAGAGTTCGTTAAAGATACTTAGAGTGATTCATTCGAAGGATGAACTTACAGATCAAGCATATGTTGTCCTCCTCAAGATTGTTAAAAAATAAAGAGGTATTGACCATAAATGTTTGGGGAAATTGGGAAAATAGTGTATTCCACCTATTAATGGCAGCGAGTCACTCTTGAACATGACACTCCTCCACTTCATCTATGTGGCTGTTGGGTTGGGAAATTTGCATGTATTTTGCTTTATCATACCATATCAAAGTCTCTACTTTCAGTCTTGGGTCAATGTTGCCAACTTCATTGAGTGTCATCGATATGTTCAAGAGAATTCGTTCAGTTGATATTTGATACGATACTCTTAAGCTTTCATTCCATTTTTGTCATTCCCTAACCAGTTCCACATCAACATGATTTTGTCTCAAATCATGATACCTGTTTCCTGTCATTGTTGGGGGATACATTAAGGCCCTCTTGCGATGGGTCACTTTTTGTTGACATCCACTCATTATCTAGGAAGTTATTAGAAACTTCTTTCAGTACTTTGGGGCTTGCATACATCAGTAGCAAGTTTCCTCGCTCTCAGCGACAAGTTTTCATCATTGGCCTTCGACCAAAATATTTTGTGTGGTGTTCAAATTCAACTAAATTATTCACACCGTACGGATTGTACTACAAGACCTTGAGAGCCATTAACATCATCAGTGGTTTCTCTCACATATGTTAATAGCTTCATCATTGGCCAATAATCAAATGGTGTCTACCATTTTTGACTTCATCTTATCTATTCACATGGTTAGATTGATACATTTGATGATCGAGTGAACGAGATAGAAGACCCCATATCTAGTTTCATCCATCCGGGTTGTGCTTTCATGATTAATATAAGATTAGAAAGAATTATGGCTACAAACAGTAATCCAATCATGAGTCCACACTTTTTCATCAATGGGTAAGACTTCTTGATCATTGTGCATGTAATGTTAGCTTATGTGTTGAGTATGGGTCTGCCTCCCTCAACAAAGATATCATGATGAAAATGTATTGTAACATATGATAGTATCAACCAGTTGTTGTTGATCAGAACATGTCACAAGGTAAATCACTTTAGTCATCAGCTATCGTTTCTCACTTTGCGCTTTATAGGGAAATCTTTTATCATCCATTTTGTCGCATCTGGTCAATAGGCCTACAAAAGAGATAAATCCACATCTATGAACATGTTGTCATTATCCCTGCACAAAGCCCTAAGCATGACCTTTTCAAATGCCCGAGTTTCTGGTTCTAGCTACTGCAAATTAGTTCTTTTAAGCCCCAATACACCCTACCCTTTAGATACATACGTTCAACAGCAACCTGCTCCTTTTTACACCAACGCCGATTAGCAGTAGCTTGCTCCTTACTGGGGGTGCACTAACTCTAGAAATTTGAGAAATTTAAAATATTTTTGAAGCTTCTAGGGGTTGTTTAACCATTTACCTTGGATAAGAAGCTTGAGCCATATATAATCCTATGTTGGCGACTTCACCTATTATCCCTTGACCTCATCCTCCCATCTCAAGTGGATCTCAAGCCTAAAATGGTAAACGGATAAGAATTCCTTAACTCCCACACTCTCCTATATATTTATTTCCATTCAAAACATCGGGGTAGGCTTTTGGAGACTGATCATACCATCATGTTATTGCCTTGAATCTAAGAGAGTCACCATCTTAATGCATTAGGGTGATATTGAGGTTTGCTTTGTGGCAAGGAAGTACAAGTCAACTTGGGGAGATATCTACAAGATCAACATGATTCTTGGTTGTAAACTTTCTCCTATTTCTATTAATACAAAGATTATCATGTTTTGTTATATCTGTTATGTTATGTTTACATTCATATATTTCAATGCCTCACTGATTCATTCAATAAATTAATTGAATTATGCTACGTAGATGTTATAAATCCTTGGCTTGTTTTGATTATATGTGCAGGTTCTAATTATAGCAATTAGAGCTATGATTGGAGCTTACAAGCTAGGAGGAAAGTAAAGCTTGTGACGGATTCCAAGTAAGCCTCTTTCCCATTCTTCAATTTCTCTAAGGGGAACTCTATATTCTTTGATTTATATTGTTCTAGACTAGTCCACTAGGTCTAGGGAAGATATGTTTTTCCACAATCACAAATTCCGCCATAACAAACCTGTAGCTTTCATGTTTACCATGTGTTTAATGAAAAGTATATCATGCATTAGGCATGTCTTTGTCAAGATCTTTCTCAAGTTTTGAATGCTTGGCATTTTTATCATCTTAGTTATGTTTCTAGAAAGTTATAGTTAGTTTTGCGCAGTTGTCTGGAGGGTAGCCTAAAAAAGTTGCACAAATCTCGCAACCAATGGCACAAAACTAAGGAATTTTGGTCATAATTGTTGGTAGGCATGCTTGTGGGTGTTGTTGGAGCCTCATAACTGCATGCACCATGTGTCAAGGGTGTGATTGTGGTGTCAAGTCAGTGGAAAATAGTTCCAACTCAAGGATTGATCGCCTGGATGGTTGTCAAACTTCTGAGTGATCTCTAGTCTATGAGGGATGGTAGTAAGTTTCTAGTTTGTAGGCACCACTTCCATAATTGTAACTTTGAGATCGGGTCATATCATAGTGACACTAAGCTCATGTTACCCCAGAGAGCTTTCAAAAGTGGGTAAATGTGGGAGGGGAAATTTCATTTGTGTATTAATTAAAATCTTTGGATGTAAGGACCGCACCATGTAGAAATTCCTTGTAGATTGAAACTGTTAATTGTAATCTGCTAAAACAATAGACTTGAAACTACTTTACCATTTGCGCAAAACTAATTTAAACGATCGAGAAACCATAAAGCATACAAGAGAAAGAATTCAATCAACACATTACACAACGATTTCTTGGGGAAAGTTGCAGCTAAAAACCCCTCTATTTGTATATTGCATTAGCCAGAAAATATGAGAAGATTACAATGATTTTCTCATGCCTGAGCAACCTCTGCACTATCTATATCTATCTCACTGCTTCCTAGACAAGCCTAGACCAATACTTCGCCATTTTTTTGCCTGCCCATATCCCTATTTCCTTGCATTGTTTCCTTGGGTAATTAGCACCTATTAATTTGGGAATCCCCATCCAATACTACGGAATCCATCTAGGGCTTTCCTTTGACTGCATGCACCACCTGTACATTTTGGATGACTATACAAATGATAGTACACTACCCTTGAACTCCAATCTCAACTGGGTAACTCTCGTGCATGAGTTATTTATGGTTGATTTATCAGTTATTCGGTTGATCACTAAGTAGACAAATCACTACAAGACCTCTCACTAGTTCCTCCAATAGTTGAACTAGTTAAACTGACTTTAACTCAGATAAACTGAATTAATTAATTAGTTACAACTCAAAATAAACTCAAACATGGCTCCTAAAAAGCAATAATCACTCTACATGACTCAAGTTAGACCCTCAACTCGAATTAACTGAACCAACTAAGTGAAACTAACTTAGTTAACTCATACAAGTTGTCATGTGGTGTGGAATTATAATTTTGTTCTAATTTAATTCAAGGTAAAATTAAATTAGAATCTTTCTTAGTGTTATTTTCAACGCTCCCTCTCAGCAAGAAAGGGATTATCAGATACCCCGATCTTGCCTCTATAGAACTCGAATTTGCCTCTTGACAATGCCTTCATCAAGATGTCTGCATCTTGTTCCTCTGTAGGAATTTACTCTAGCTTCATGATCCACCTTTGCACACAATCCCTAATATGGTGGTACCGAATGTCAATATGCTTGGATCGATCACGAAACAATGGATTCATCGAGAGTTTGATGAACCTCTCAATGTCACTAGAAATCACTGTACGATCCATATGTTGACCAAACAACCCAACAAGGATCTTCCTCATCCAAATAACCTCACAAGTTGCTTAACTAACATCCATGTACTTTGCTTATGCTAAACTGAGTGCAACTAATCTCTGCCTCCTGTTGTACCCAGAAATTGTTGCTGACCCATATTGAATATTCTGCTTGATGTTCTCTTCTTGTCAGATGGACTTCCTACCAAATCTGCATCTGTGAAGCCTTGAAGCTTCACTCCCTCTATCCTTTGCATGTGGTTACTCCACATCATTCTGAGGTTCTTCTTTTGGAGCTAAAACCTCCTCATTTGCATGCAACTAAAGCTCCCTCTCAAGGGAAATTTGCATGGCCTTCTCTTCATCGAATTTCACATCTTTACAAACCATTGTCATCCTATGAGATGGAAGGTACACCTGATAGTTGTGATGTGTATTGGTGTACCCTACAAATATGCCCAACTTAGTTGTTCGTTCTAACTTTTTCCGTGCATCCTTGGAAAAATGAAAGTAAACCGATGAACCAAAGATTTTGAAGTGCGCCACATTTGGTTTCTTACCTAAAAAATATTCCTCTAGTGTACTCATCCCAAGAATATGACGAGGACTCATGTTCTGCACATTTACTATTGTGTTGTATGCTTCCATCCATAAGTGCAATGGTAGGACCTGATCATGCAACATCACCCGTGCAACTCCCATAATGCTTTTGTTCTTCCTTTTTGCAACCCCATTATGTTGTGGGTTATGGGGTGCTATTAAATCCTGTCGAATGCCTTCTGATGCACAAAATTCTTGAATTCATTCAAAACATAATATCCACCGTTGTCGCTCTCGAGAGCCTTCACTCTCCAGCCTATGTATTTCTCAACAAATGCTTTGAACTCACAGAATTTTGAGAATGTCTGGTCTTTCTTCTGCATGAAGAATATCCAACACTTGCATGAGAAATCATCTACAAAATTCACATAATACATGTGCTTGATCATGGAGGCTGTCGAGAACGGTCCACACACATCTAAGTGAACTCTTTCAAGGATCTCTTGTGCTCGATTGTCCTTACCATGAAAGGTGAATTTGGTGTACTTCCCCAATGTACACATTTTGCATGTATCACGTTGCTCAAGTGAAACTTTGGGAAGTCCTGTAGAAATTTGTTTCATGATCTTCAAAGGTTTGTGGTGTAGATGGCCTAATATTCTATGCCATAACTCACCGATGTCTCAGCTTTGCACCTATTTTTCTTTCGTGCTCAAAGCAACAAAATCTTCTACATCAACTTTGTAAAGGTTCTTCACCTTAACCTTGATCTTCTTCACCTGTCTCATGGCTATGCGACGAAGGAAAGCCTTTCCTTTTCTAAAAATCACATTGTAGCCACGGTCTTCCAACGTAGCAACTGAAACTAAGTTCTTCTTCAAACCCGGAACATACATGGCATCTTTCAATGTGAGAGGAGAAACAGACTCCCTTTGAAAAGTAAGAGTATCGATGTTGGTCACGTTATACCTTCCATCTTTCCCATCTCGATGTGCATTTGGAGGTTCATCTCCTCCAAGTCGCTGAAGAACTCCTTATTGCCAGTCATATGGAATGAGGCTCCAATATACAGGTACCACACACTACCCATCACCGATGACACCATGCATGTGATGAGGGTGAAATCCAACTCAAATTTTAAAGTAAGAGCTTGACATGTTTCTCCTCACGAGGGCTTCTCGTTGACCTTCTTGTGCAGACACTTTGTGGCATAGTGTCTGAGCTCATGACAGTGAAAACATTAAATCTTCAACAAGTCCTTCTTCTTTCCTTCCTGACTAGAATATGATTTGGAATGCGAAGAGTTCCCTTTCCCTTTCTTTGTCTTTCCAGCTAAGGGACAGTTCTCCTCATCATCATGCTTTGATGAGGATCCATCTCTGGTGTCTTGTCGAATCTCTTCTTACACCAAGTCAGACCACAAACGCTCCCACTCTCGTAGCTTCTCCCTCCCAATTACCAAATCCTCATAGATGTGTCAGCTCTTGGGAAGGCCTAGAAGTTCTACGATGACCAGATCATCTTCAAAAATTGTTACACCAACACTTCCAAGCTCATCCCGACATTGGGTGAACTTGGTCAAGTACTTTGGTATTGTGTCGCCCTTCTCCGTCTTGATTTTCCTGAGATTTTCCTTTAGTGCCACCTTCATGTGGTCAATGTTGTTCTGAAACAAGTTTGTCAAGGCCTTCCACATTGCATATGGAGTTTCCTTTCCATGTAGTTTCAAGACAATATTATCTCGAACTCCTTCAAGTAGGATCCTTATCACATTTGCTACATTCTTCTTCCAGGTCGCCAGATCTTGAGCATCAGTTGGTGCAGGCTTGGGAATATCACTTCCTATGAACTCCTTCATCTCGTTGTCTTCCAAAATTGCTTCCATCCTGTCCTTCCAAGCTATGTAATTTGAGATGCCCTCAAGGGCATACTCAAGTCTCAATCCATAGAATGACATCTTGATCTTGGTGCTAGTACTGGAGAATATATCTGCAAATTCAATTCACCTACATAGAACAAACTCGTATTCTTATATTATATAGTGATTTCATCTTTGATACCATGTATACATTCCTTATAGATTCAAACTCATAATTGTAATTTGCTAAAAGAATAGAGTTAAATATACTCTAGCAATTACGGAAACCAATTTAAACGATCGAGAAATCACGAAGCATACAAGAGAAAGAATTCAACCAACACATTACACAATGATTTCTAAGGGAAAGCCACAACTAAAAACCTCACTATCTATATATTTCATTAATCAGAAAATATGAGAAGATTACAATGCCTTGCTCATGCTCGAGCAACCTCTACACTATCTCTATCTGTCTCACCACTTCTTAGACAAGCCTTGGCCAATACTTAGCCAATTTTCTGCCTGCCCATATCCCTATTTCCTTGCATTGTTTCCTTGGGTAATTAGCCCCTATTAATTATGGAAATCCCCATCCAATACCACGCAATCGCTCTAGGGCCTTACTCTGACTGCATGCACCACCTATATAATTTGGATGATTATACAACTGATAGTACACTGCCATTGAACTCCAATCTCAACTGAGTAACTCTCAGTTCACATGTGCATGAGTTATTTATGGATGATTTATCAGTTATTTGATTGATCACTAAGTAGACAAATCACTACTAGACCTCCCACTAGTTCCTCCAACAGTTGGAACTAATTAAACTAACTTTAACTCAGATAAATTGAATTAATTAATTAATTACAACTCAAAATAAACTCAACCGGGGATCCTAAAAAGTAGGAACCACTCTACATGACTCAAGTTAGATCCTCAACTCGAAGTAACTGAACCAACCAAGTCAAACTAACTTAGTTAACTCATACAAGTAGTCAGATGTGGAATTGCAATTTTCTTCTAATATAATTCAAGGGAAAATTAAATTAGAATATTTCTTGGTGTCATTTTCAACACAGTTAAACCAACTGTTGTGGTTATTCCATTATTTCAACAATTGTACTAGTTCAAGGCTTGAAAACCATTACAATGTGGTCCCTTGTCCATGTTTGATGATCATGACAATGTGGTTGTGACCATCCTACTTCTAGCTTCCCCCAGTAATTCTACTAGTGAGGGTACTAGATTTTGCAGGAAAAATATCGTCCACAGTAACATTTATTATCTCATCCAACACTTTTTTCCATTTTCAAGTTCATTACATACTAATGTAGTGTTCACGGTATATAAAATAACAGTCTCTAATGTGGAATCAAATTAAATAGCATCAACATTAGTTTTGTAGCACCTTCTACTGTGTGTAATCATTTCATGCATGCAATATCTTTGTAAGCAAATGTCAAACTTGGATTTGTAGGGGATATCTCCTAAAAACTTAGGACACATATAATTTGGAGTTCCCACAACATACAAAGTAAACTCGTCCTCATTCAACCTATTTGATAATCCAAAGTCTCCAAGACGGAGATCTCGTTCCCTTATAAAGAAAATATCTGAGCACTTCAGATCTCGATGAAGGATAGGGTTTGAATGCAAGTAGTCCACAACCAACAAAAGTTGTACAAACCATTTGTAAATTTTATCTCCCAAAAAACACAATCCATTAGTCCCTTGTGTTCAATAAGTTTGAGCTTTGAAATCATGGCATTCATTTAGAAATTATGGTAATTGAATCCAATTTTTCTTCCATAATTAACCTTATTCTTAGCATAATATTATAATTTTTCCACCCTGAGTCAGCCGTGTATTTATTTTATAGAATAATCTCGGCATGTAATATGAGCCTTCGACCTTATTTTTGCATGTATGCACACACCTGTGGGTGGGCCATAGAATTTTTATATTAAAGTAATGGGAAAATATCCCACATTTATGCGACAAGAATGTTTTACAAGCTCTATAATAACCATTGCAACAGCCTTCATTTGACATATTGTGCACAACATTGGCCCCATTGTGGGCCCCTCCCTTAGTGTGCATCTAGTAAGGGTATAGCCTCCTAGTACAATGATCACTGGGGATACAGATAAGTAATAGGTTATACCAGTTATACGAGGTATACCAAACTAGTTATATCCGCTAGAACGAACCTTGTGAGTTATCCATTGTTGGCTCTAATAATCGTTAAATTTCAACAACATATATGATATGATATGGGCATTGAGCCTAATAATTTTAAGGAAGGAAATCATATTTAAATTGCCCCTAATTTGGTTGAATGTTTTCATTTGAAGGAAAGTAAGAACGAGAAATCATGGATGGTTCAACTAGCTACTAACACTAAAACGAAGACGAAAGAGATTGTTAAAGGCTATTTATTAGATATGAATGGTCTAAGCACTATCTTAGACTTGAACATAATACATCTTGGATCATATGGGGTTTTCATTATAATGGATTGGTTGGATGTGCATCATGCTCTTTTGTATTGCCATAACACGACTTTTAATTATCTTTATGAAGAGGGAAAGTAGAGGACAGTGGAAAGAATTCCAACACCTATATCTATAATGGATATCTCATCCTTACAATTGAAGAGATGCTTCAAGAAAGGATGCCAATTGTGTGCAACTTGTGTGGAAGAGTCAGCTAAGCGCACAAGTCCAAGCCTTTGAGACTATCCATTATTTCAAGAGTTTACAAATTTGTTTGAAGAAATACTTGGTCTACCACTAAAAAGAGACATAGATTTCTCTATTGATTTAACACATGGAGTTGCGTTAGTATTAACAACTTCATATAAAAAGAGTACACTAGAAATTAAGGAATCACAAATGTAGTTAGGAGAATAGTTAAAGAAGGGGTACATATTGTAACAAATCCAAGTTAAAGTTTCATGTAAAAAAGTATATTAAAGGCAAATTAATAATACTAATGTCATGGGACACATATTCCAAGATGGATGGTGGGAAAACACTATTTTGGGCATCACTTGTGGTTTATTAATAGCTATGGAAATTGGCAAAGGAAAATAGACAATAATTGGCATTTAATTATGAAAAATAAAGGAAAATAGGAGAAAAGGGAGATAAAGAGACACAAATATGTATGCAAGGGAAATTAGAGAAAAATGAAGGAAATGAACAAAAAAGAGACAACAATGATAAAAAGGCATCAGAGAAATAATTCACAACTTTTGTCAATTTTGGCTTGGATCAATTTCAGAAAGAGAGGGAGAGCTCCAAGAGGAGAGAGCAGGCAAGCAAAGGAAAAAAAAAGGACAAAGGAAAGGACCAGACAAGCAAAAGAAAGCAAGGCAGAGCAAGGAGAAGGTTGGATCAACAACTTCAGTAGGAGGATTTTGCAGGTAATAGATTGCATGTGTGATTTCCTTGCTAAGGTGTGAATACATGGTACATGCATTTGATTATTTGGTTCATTTGTTTTCATTGGCATGTGTTTTTCCTGGTTGAAAAATGGTTTCAACCTTGCCTTGTCGTTTCCTGGATAGCCATGGTGTGATGGGATTCATTCTTGATTAAGCTTTGGGTTGCTGGAAGGTTTTGGATCTAGTTGAGGTAGTCTCAAGAAAATCCGAAGGCTTAGGGGTGGAAATGGTTTTCTTCAGGAAGCCCTCAACATGTGGGTGGAGACTGGAAAATTCCTCTGGGAATGATGAAGGAATTTTGAGGCATCCAAGCTTGTTTTGGTTTTGTGATCTCGAGACCAATTTATGTGAGATCACGATAACTTAAGGGTGGAGGTGTTTTAACCTCTAGATTCCATGTTTGGTTATGTCTTGGCTTATCCCATGAGGCCCTGCATTCATGCTTGGTGGCACGGGGGTGATTGGCTGAAAGAGAAATTTGGTTCAGCCCAATCTATGGTCAGGTGGTACATGGAAGTCCTTGACTTGGTTGGAATTTATATATGTTATTATGGGTTATTTTCTTTATTCTGATTAATAAGCACATGTATTGGTTATTATGTGATCTTATGGCTGATTTTTCATGGTTTCTACTTTGGTTATATGCATGGTTCTATGATGTGCTCTAGTTATGGCTCTTGTTCATGATTTGATAAGTTATTGAATGGTTAATGAATGCATGTGCTAACAAGTGTTGTTGCAACTAGCTTGAGAGGGCATAGAGCTTTCTTGGTGTTTCTCAGATGAAGCTCAGAAGCTTATAATCAGATATGCATTCATGACCTGTAGCTTTCATGTTTACCATACGTTTGACAAAATGTCTATCATGTATTGGGCATGTTTAGGTCAAGATTTTTTTTCAAGTTTTGATTTTTAGCATTGTTATCATCTTAATTATGATTCTGGAAAGTTATATGCAGTTCTGGGTAGTGGTCTGGAGGCTAGATTGAAAAAGACACAAATGTCGCAATTATTGGAATATAATTGAGGGATTTGGGTCATAACCAGTGGTAGGCATGCTTTTGGGTGCGGTTGTGGAGTTAAGTTGGTGAAAAGGAGTTCCAACTCAGGGATTGATCACCTAGGGTGATTTTTAGGCTCTTGAGCAATCTGTATTCCTTGAGGGATGGCATAAAACTTCTGGTTTGTAGGCCCCACTTCCATAACTAGAACTTGGAGGTCGGGTCATATCATAGTGACACTTAGCTCATGTTTCCCCTGGACAGCTTATAAAAGTGGGTAAATCTGGGAGGAGTTACAGGGTGGTATCAAAGCGAGGTTGCATCACTAGACCTTAGGGTAAATGTGATTGTTATGCATGCATGTCGGTTGTCTATGTGTTTACTATGCATGCATTGTGATGGTTATGGTTATCACACATAATGTTAATATGTTGTTGCTTTTATTATATGTTGTGTTAATGTGGACTGATTTGTGTAGATGTGATAGTCTCACCTGAACTTAATTAATGTATGATTTGATTATGATTTCTATTTGGTTTATCTAACATGGCATATTTGCAAGAAAGAGAAGGCCAAAGATGAAGAGTAAGTTGGTGAATTATAGTTCAAATGACTCCCCTTATAGGACCTGATGTGAATTCCATGGAATGGGAAAAGTCAGTTGAGCGGCAAGGAGAAGAGTATTCCCCTGATATAGCAGACACCTTAAGAAGTTTGAAGGGAGATATCATAAGTTGCAAGGTAGACAACAACAAGTTGATTGAGGCACACGAAATACTTGTAAGGACTTAGGAAAAGAAATCAGAAGTTAATGTAGTGATTCTATGGAACCTCGCAGATTTGCAAAAGCAAGGACAAATGGTGATCAGTCATGGAGATAAGCAGAAGGAGATGACTAATGGGACAAATAGTAGCAGGTCTCAGAGAAGACACGGGTTGGACAAGGAGGATATAGTGAAGAGTGGCAGATTCTTGGATAAACATGATAGGAAGATTTGTATGTATGGGATTTATTCTAGTTCTTCTTCCAGGAGACATTGTCATATTCACTGCCAGCACCATAGGATAAGTGAGTACTTGCTAGAGGAGTGCAAGAAAGTCAAGCCTCCTACCTTTTGATGAAGAGATGAAGAAATCAGAGGATGTAGAAGCATGGATGCTTGGGATGAAGAAGTTATTTAAATTGCATGACTATTAGGAGAACATGAAAGCCAAGATAGCTACCTTTAGTCTCAAAGGGAAAGAAGACATCTGGTGGGAAAACGTGAAGAGTGTCAGAGACATTAGAGAAGAGGAGTTGATTTAGGATGAGTTTGTGAGACTCTTCAAGAAGAAGTACCTATATGAAAGATACTATGATGACACGACCAAGGAATTATATGAGCTGAAGATGGGTTCTATGACAAGTAATGAGTACACTAGCATATTCTTGGAGCTATTGAGGTATGTGCCTATCTCAAGGATGAGAAGGCAAAGATTCAAAGGTTCATCAGCAGGTTGATAATAGCATTCAAAGACCAGATTGAGTTTGATGAGCCTTCGTCATTGGAGGAAGAAATCAAGAAATTGAAGAATTTTTATGATCAATCAAAGCGCAAGAATGAGTTCAAGCGTGACTGAAAAGGGAATAGGAAGGCTAAGGGAAAATCTCCTAAGAAGCGAGGAAGATCTCAGGATACAATTGAGAAAGGACATCGGTCTTAGCTTGGAGTGAAACAAAACAAAGGTAATGGCAGGGGACTGTTGCAGTGTTGTATTTGTGGCAAAGACCATCGCAAGAAGGATTTTCCATTGTACCAGGGTGGAAGGCCTCATATTTACAATGCTCAGGAGGCACAAACAATTGGGGATGTTGGTCAGATCATTCCTTGGATTTATGTAGCACTTGATAATAGGCAGCCAAAGCTGAAGAAAAATTATCGGAGATATTAACTTATTTAACAAGAGAGAAATTAATAAACACAACAACAATAATAATTCATAAACACAAATGTTTATCCTGGGAAAAACCCCAACTTTGGAGAAAACCCACCATAATTAAATTTCATTATCCTTGGCCAAAACCCTGGTCAACTCGGCCAAGTGAGCCTCCACCACTCACCTCCATGTCCTACTTTACAATGAAGTTCTCCCACCCTTTTAAAGGCTACATTATACCATGGGAAAAAATACCATGGGTGCACTATACCATGTGCCAAAAACCAACATTGTTTAACTCGGTCAAAATTGACTCTAACCCCGAGTCAGTTTTACCTAACATTCCCCCCTTAAACTTGACTTGGGGTTCCCTGAATAAATATAGTCAACCTTGCCAAGTGAGTCAACCCTACTCACTATGGCCCTTACCCCTCTCAAAGTTTAATACTCGGGGTATTAATTAACTCGACATCCCCCCTATCATCTAGGTCTAACCCAAACTTACCAGTGATTACTGAGGCTACGCATTCCATACCAGGTCTTACAGCAGTATGCCCATTTACATGTAATAAAAAATATTAGCTAAATTATTATTATTATGTTTCTCTCATTTTCCATCCTCTCATCCTAAAACACTTCGCGCCTTATCAATTAACATCAAACACATTCTCGAAGCAACAAACCTTGTTCAGTTCTCTTGCTGCTCATCTTTGATCTAAATCGAGCACATTAGTGACGACCACAATAACTTGGTTTCAGGGTTGGTTGACCTTTAGCGTTGAATTTCCTACAATTCTATGCCACTCTCGATGGTCCATTGCCTAGATTGCCACCCTCGACTCTTAGTCGAGGGCCTACCTACACGCCTCCACCAAAGCATCCACCATTGAAACCTTGACCTTTGCCCCGTCCATGTCCTTTGTTGTGGCTCTGATCTATGCCTGCAACACCGTTGCTTCGACTCCAGCCTCGACCACCAGTTTCCACAATGTACTCGTTGCTTACAACCTCCACTCACCATGGTTTTCAACTGCGAATTTGATTGTGCCCCAATGAGTGCACTGCTCGAGACATCACGACGTCTTGTATCACCTTCCATGTGCAGTCTCCCGTGATCAACTTCTGTGTAGTGTGCACCCACCACGAGGTTCATCTAACTCACTGATAAGCCCCAAAATCGGTAACTTATTGGGCTCATTTAGCCTAATTATCCTTGTTCAGTCCTTGTTCAATCCTTCATTTTCCATAGCTTATGCATTATTTTCAGTATGTTTATGTCGTTTGTACGAATAAGGGTAGTCACTCTTCCTAGGTGGCTAACACGTGCTCATTTCAGGTTTTTTGACACATGTTGGAGCAAAACCGAGCAATCATGGGCTAGAAGACAGCCAAGCCTAAGGTGAGGATTCGTATGGGGGTTGTCTATGGCATTAAATAACCCTTCCTCGAGATCTTCACCCCCAAATCCGAGCTCCAAAGGCCACCAAAACCGAATCTAGAAGGTAGCCAAGGAGATTTTGGAAGGGATTGTCTAACTCACAGTTTGGACAGCCGAGTTCCACAGATTAAGGAGGCCAGCTAGGGCCCTCGTGATGTATAAATGCTTAGGCCTTAGCCTTCGTAAGGGACTTTTGAAACCATAGCATATTTTGCACCACAGTGCTGCTAGCTTTACGTTGTTCTCTTGTAGCCATTTTTGGCATAACTCTTATGACTATTTTTTGATAATGAGAAGCTGTCCAATTTTACAGCAACTCTGAGTTTTCTATAGGAGCCATAGCTCTCAGGGTTGGGCCCAACCTGAGAGCCTAGGGCTTCCTTTCTGTACTGTTACTTTTCCTTTATGCATCACTGTTTTCCTTTATGCATTTGAAACGTGTTTCTGTTAGGCAGATTTAGTTGTGTTGCTAGAATAGATCATTGTCTACGAATAGAATTGCTGCAGGTGTTTTGGTAAGATAATAACAGAAAAGGCTCCAAAGAAAAGGGACAACCACACTCTCGGTTTCACCCCATCCCTATTGGATCGGGGGCTGGAATTGAAGAAACAGCGCTGCCCCAACAAAAACACTAGTTTGCTTGACCATGCGATCCTTAGTGTACTGTTTTCCTTTGCAGAAGTTAGTTTTGGGTTTAGATCTCTGAACTATTTCTTTTCATAGTTGATGTACATGGTTTTCTTTCCAATAAAGCTATTGTTCATTCATGTTATTGATAGTTAGACTAGATTAGCTAAGACTTTGATCATTTGCAAGACTTTGTTGCTTCTGTTGAATGTACACCGTGTAGGGCATCTCCACCACTCTTTCATCCACCTAAACGTCATCTGAGCCACCTGTTCCATCTCCTAGTTGGGTTTCTCGTCTCCCATCTGTCCTTTTTCCACGTACCCCCACCTACTTGTTCAATCATTGCCTTAGCCTTTTTCAAGCCAAGTCAGCCTTCTACACCCTCTCACCACTCCATCCACCAGTCCCTGGGTCACTCCAGACCCCTATCCTACCTCCCTATCCATTCATGCATCTTCCCTCACTCATACATCCTCTAAAATCCACTTTTTAAACATCCTGTAGAAATTTTTGAACATCCTGTAGAAATTCCTAAACATCCTGTAGAACCCCTGCAGACTTCCTGTAGAAGCTCACAAATGAGGTTTCTTGATAGCCAAACTTTGTGAAACTCTCTGGAAGGGTGTTAGGGACTCCTTAGACCCTCTCTGAACCTTCCCAACCTTTTCCAAGCATTTCCCCTCCTTGATCCACCCCTGCACAGTAAAGAACAACGAAAGCATATGCATGATGAAACTGACAACTTAATCAAAAATACAAAAAAGATGTTTTCTTAGGACAAAGGTAGTCTAGACACATGTATTTTACCTCCATAGAAGTAATGGCATCTCTTTCAGTAGTTTGCATTCTCATCTTTGCATCAGTAGGACTAGCTGGTAGAATTAGGGTTTGCTAGGGTTTGCATTTTCCTTCAGTTTTTCAATCTCTTTTCGGAAATAGATTAGCTTCCTTTGAGTTAGATTTCATCCATCAATTAAAAAGCTTCTTCTAAGAGCTCATAGAAGTTGGCTTAAGCTCCTAGCGGACTTGTGCCAGCTGACCAAGTGACAGCTGTGGTAAGAGCTAATACTTGTGCATACAACACCGTCACTTCCAAGTTTGTTACGAACTACCGGGTTGATAAAAGTAAAGAAGGGAGTCCCAGGAGTTGCAGCATTATTGCTGCAATACTGGAGCCCACCATCTTTTTGGCGCCATTGTCGGGGAAGTGTCAGAGTATTGGTGATTGTTGCTTTTCTTCTATTTTTTCTACAACCTTCTGCTAAGTAGTTTATTTCATTTCCATTATGCAATTTCATTTCCGCAAAAGTAGAATAGACATTTCCTGCTTTCATAGATTAGCATTTCAATTTCGCAATTTCCATTTTGCAATGTAGCTTAGCATTCCAATTCTGCAATTTCAATTTTGCAAGCGTAGCTTAGCACTTCATTCCTGCAATTTCATTTGAGCAAAATAGAATAGTCCTTTCATGCTTTCATTTCAATTCCGCATTTTCATTTCAGCAAGATAGTTAGTTGCAGTTCAATCTATTTTAGTTTTACAGGTACTAGCAGAGGAAAAAAGCAAAAGAAATAAAAAAAAAAGTCTTTCCATTTCATGCCTCGTAGGAACAGAGATAAAACCGGCAAATTCTTACCCAACACCCCCACCACATCACTAAGTCAACCTTCTCTCTTCTCTGGTGACAGTGAGCCAGAAGAACCTATAGGTGAACCTCCTGA
>APFE031715217.1:0-16902 GCA_000404065.3 Pinus taeda | reverse complement strand
ACTACCGGGTTGATAAAAGTAAAGAAGGGAGTCCCAGGAGTTGCAGCATTATTGCTGCAATACTGGAGCCCACCACTCACATTCCAATGCCTTTATGACCTTGAATTAATTCCCTTTCAAGATGTTCCTCTACCCATCGCTTCTCTAGCTTGCACCACTGTTTTTCTCCTTTTTCTTCATGGATCATCTTCGAAAAATTAGTTTGTAATGCAAAAAGCGGCCAATAGCGGTGAGAAAGCCTGAACCTTCAACAAATTGACTACATTTGTAGGATTTGTGTTCAACATTGATCCTTGACTTCCACTTGATGATAACCAACACCACCATCCTTTGTCGCCACACTTGAACTCATGCAAAAATCGATTCACAATTTTGTTGTCAATTAAAAAAATAGATGCACCAATGCTCTTTGCAACTTTTCTATAGAAACGTCACCAACATTCATCTCCTCCTTCCTGGAATCTTCATCTAGCATCGATAAGGCATTGCCTTGCGTGTTGTCACTAGTAATCTTTTAGCAATATCTCTTCTTTGGTGAATGCATCATATTCACTAGCGGTTAACCTAACCAGAGTTTCTTGCTTCAATGTCAAATCAGGCTCTTCACACCATCATTTGTCTGCTCCACATCATGTCAATTCACTTAGTTCTAACAACTAATCGCAGCATGCAATCTCGATCCCACACACTCGATTTATAGAGCACTCATATTTAGTGCTCAACAAAACACAACTTCGACATCGATCTAAACACAACTTCAACATTGATCTCTCCATGTACCAGGCGATGTAAACCCTAGAAACAAAGACATCACTCTGGAACCATCAACATCCACCTTCGGCTCTTCTAACCATTACATTCCAGATCTAGATCCAATTCATCAGTGTAGAAAATCATATCCCCTTCATTTGCCAGGCCAATAAAACCCTTGGCAACTGAAGCAAACATTTCGCTCTGATACCAAATGAAGAAAAATTACCAGAGATGTTAACTTATTTATCGAGAGAGAGATTAATAAACACAACAACAATAATAATTCATAAACACAAATGTTTATCCTGGGAAAAACCCCAACTCCAGGGAAACCCACCATAATGAAATTTCATTATCCTTGGCCAAAATCCTAGCCAACTCAACCAAGTGAGCCTTCACTGCTCACCTCCTTGGCCTACTTTACAATGAATTTCTCCCAAGCTTTTAAAGGCTACATTATACCATGGGTACACAATACCATGTGCCAAAAACCACCACTGTTTAACTCGATCAAACTTGACTCTAACCCTGAGTCAATTTTACCTAACAATACCATCAAGCGTCTATTATTGAGATAGAAGGTAAGCTTTTTGATCAAGTTGTTTCCATTTTGATTGATCCTGGATCTAATTATAGTTATGTTAGTCCTAGCCTCGTGGATCAGTGTCGTTTGAATAAAGAAGTGCATGCATAATCTTGGTTGGTGTAGCTAGCTATAGGGACCAAAATAAGAGTTCATAATTGTGTGAAATCTTGTGCATTTGAGATGAATGATATGCCTACATCGACACATCTAAATGTGCTTCCTTTGGGTTCATATAACATGCTTTTGGGTATGGATTGGTTGTTTACTCACATGACCAATGTAGATTGTTATGAGAAGACTATTGAGTGCCTAGATGATGATGGGTAAAGGAGAATCTTGCAGCGCAAGAAGAAGCCTACATTAGTAAGAATGGTTACAACTACGCAAGCTAAGTGCAGTTGCAGGAATGGTGTGTGTATTGTTTGCAGTTCATGTTTTCAGTGATAAATGGAAGTATGTTGAGGATGCGGTAGTCTTGAAGAAGTATCATGTTTGTTAGTAGTTTTAGGATGTGTTTCCTGTAGATATTTCAGATCTACCACCTAATAGGGAAGTGGATTTCTCTACTGAGTTGGTCCCAGGAGTAGCACCGAGATCTAAGGCACCGTACATGACGAGTACTCCAGAGTTGGTGAAACTAAATTTGCAGCTTTAGGAAATGCATGATAAGGGATACATAAGGCCAAGTGTATCTCCTCGGGGTGCACTAGTGTTGTTTGTAGAGAAGAAGGATGGTACTTTCAAGTTGTGCATTGATTACAGGCAGCTGAACATGGTGACCATAAAGAACAAGTATCCATTGTCACAAATTGATGATTTGTTTGATCAACTGAAGGGAGAAGCAATTTTCTCAAAGATTGATACGAGATCAGGATATCATTAGGTGGGCATCAAAAAATAAGACATCCACAAGACTGCATTACACACAAGGTATGTGAATTATGAGTTTGTGGTAGTTCCTTTTGGTCTTACCAATGCTCCAACCACGTTCATGTGTTTGATGAACAATGTGTTGTGTCCTTATATGGAGGAATTTGTGATAGTGTTTATTGATGATATATTGGTATACTCCAAGAATGAGGAGGAGCACGTGGAGCACCTGGCAGAAATATTAAGATTGTTGAGAGAGCATAAGTTGTATGCCAAGCTCAACAAGTGCAGTTTCTTTTAGTCTCAAATTCATTACTCGAGACATGTTGTTTTAAAGGAAGGGATAACAGTAGATCCATAAAATATTAAAGCTATCATGGAGTTTCCAACTCCTAGGGAATGTGGATGAGGTCAAATCATTCATGGGACTAGTAGGATATTATAGGCAGATCATCAGAAAATTCTCAAGCATTGGCTATCCTATCAAATCTTTGCAGAGAAAAGGAAAGAAATTTGAATGGACTGAGGAGCGTACAACTAGTTTTGAGTAGTTGAAGTGTTTTCTTACAAATTCTCCAGTCATGAAGATTGCAAACTTTGATAAGGAGTTTGTAGTCTGTACAAATGCTTGCAAGAAAAGACTTGTGGATTCTTGATGCAGGAAGGACAGGTAGTATGCTATGAGCCAAGGAAGCTAAATGAGCATGAACATAACCATGTGACTCATGAACTTGAGTTGGTAGCTATCATTCATGTGTTGAATATGTGGAGACATTATCTCCTTGGCATGAGGTTTATTCTGATGAGTGATCATAGTGGGCTAAGGTACTTGTTTGACCAACCTAATATGAATGTCTGACAAGCTATATGGTTGTAGAATTGAGGCTTATGTGATCCATCATATTTGTAAAAAGAGCTTCGGCGTAAATCACATAAAAAGATTATTGTCGACGCGTTTCGAACCAACTAGTGTGGTTCATCGTCAGGACAAGTTGAAGAAACAGATCAGGCTTTAACAATTTAAATAGGCTGAGTAGAGACTCCAACGGCTACATAACAACTATATTTGACTCTAGGATCAAGGCTTTAAATAAATTTAATCTTATTATTATTATATTATTATTTTAATTCT
This sequence comes from Pinus taeda, assembly GCA_000404065.3. NCBI lineage: Eukaryota > Viridiplantae > Streptophyta > Pinopsida > Pinales > Pinaceae > Pinus > Pinus taeda. The sequence continues at coordinate 13,561 of APFE031715217.1, read as the reverse complement.
ATAAGCTATATGGTTTCCTATCCTCAGTGAGTTTGATTTTGAGATCATATACATTAAAGGCAAGGAGAATAGGGTTGTAAATACTCTCAGTATGAGAGTGCACGAAAATCATATTTCAACTGTGAAGTCTTATAGGATAGGTTTACAGTAGCAGATTTGTAGGCAACGAAACATAATGAGAAGTACCAGCAGCTGAAGCATTAATTTCAACAGCAAGGTGAAGGTGATAGGGATGAGGAGTATCAGCTCACGATAGATGGCTTGGTCCTATTTAGGGACAAAATCTATGTGTCAAATAATGGTGAGTTGAAAAAGCTCATCTTGAAGGAGTTTCATGTCAAGCCATATTCAGGCCACCTAGGATATCAGAATACTTTGACAACCGTTGAGAAGTTCAATCATTGGTCGAACTTGAAGAAGGAAGTGGCTGAGTTTGTTGATAGATGTTTGGACTGTCAGCAGGTGAAAGTTGAGTGCAAGTACCCAGTTGGTTTTTTGCAGCATATTCCGATTCTAAAGTGGAAATGGGAGGTCATTTCCATGGACTTCATTATAGGTTTGCTGAGGACATCGAAGAAAAATGATTACATTACGGTTGTGGTTGATAGGTTGAGAAAGGCATCTCACTTCATTGCAATGAAGTCTACGAATTAAGCCAATGAAGTAACTCAAATCTTCATCAAGTAGATAGTGAGGTTGCATGGTCTTCCCAAGAAAATTATATCAGACAAAGATGAAAAGTTCACTTCAAGGTTTTGGAAAAAGTTATTTGTAGGCTTGGGGACAAAGTTAGCCTTCAATACAACTTACCATTCACAGACAAAATGGAAAGATAGAGACGGTTAACAATATTCTTGAGGATATGTTGGGGATGTATGTCATGCAGCAGCAGAGGAAGTGGGAGGCATATCTTCCACTGGTAGAGTTTGTGTATAATAATGGATACCAATAATCCCTGAAGATGAGTCAATTTGAGGCTCTCTATAGGGGGAGTTGTAATATTCCTATAAGTTGGAGTGATCCAGTGAACATGGTATTGATTTGACTAGATATATTCGCTGAGTTGGAGTAGGAAATGTAGGTTATCAAGAGGAATCTAAAGGCAGCACAAGACAGACATAAGATTTATGTAGATTAATGTAGATAATTCAAGGATTTTCACGTTGGGTAGCATGCGTACTTACGCATCAAGCCTAAGAGGATCTCCTTGAGGATTGGGTCATGTGCTAAATTGGCACCTTGGTATTATGGGCCTTTTGAGATCCTTGAGAGGATCAGACGAGTGGCCTACAGACTTGCACTTCCACCAACAATAAAATTCCATGATGTTTTCTGATTTGTAAACTATAGTGGATATTCCACTGGACAATTCATCACAACAAATATGATAACAATATATTAAAATATTGAATTTGTACACTATGACAGTTTTGTTAATCTTCTAGATTTGTAAATTTAATTGTTATTAGTGCATGCATGCAAATGGAAATTATGCAAATAAGTAGAGAGCAACCAAATAATCTCACACACATAAGACACAAGATATGCTCTCTCGGAAACTCTTTCGAGAGAAAACTCAATTGTTGCTTCGCTGTCTTTCTTTGTCTAGAAATATGGTTGCAAGTACAAATAATTAATTCTTGTGGCCCATGGGTTGCTACAATGCACATATTCTCTATGTGTGCTCTACCTCATATCTCTCTTGGCTATCTTTGTTAAGCTATGGACCAAAATTCTCTCCAAAGAATAGAATGCCTCTTCCTCCTATTGGCCTGGTTATAACACAACCCGATAGCCTACTAGTGGTTAATTTTGGCTACATCAACTCTTAACTAGAGTTACATATAGACTCTTCTAGAGTATTTTGAATAAAAAACACGTGCCTAGCCCCTTTTCCATGAATAATGGGGGTTGACACGACATCCTCCTGAACTATAGGTGTGAACACAAGAAGGTCCATTTCTGAGTGGCATAAATTTTGCATACAGATTCAGATTGATGTACTTCTTGCATCGTTGGAAATATCTTTGTGCGTAGAATAACATGAAAATATGTGGTGCTAAAGAGACAAAGTTTTACCCCCAAAAAACATCATTTGATGCCTCAAAACGCTCTTGGAAGGTTTCAGACCCTGTTTTTCCAAACTGGGTCCTTTTGGTAAAAACAGTCCGTGAGCTGAGTCTTCCACTTTTTCCACTCCAAATGCATCGATATGGATGAAAGATAATATAATTATTCAATATTGATCACACCTCCCTATTTTGGTAGGCTTTTGGTCCCCAAAAGCTTTTACTGATTAAGGTGATGAAATTTTTCCTCCACCTTCTCTCTGGTGTATCATTTAGTTTTGGTTGGATGTTGTCCCTTCAACCCAATCTGCCAAAGGTCATGTTACCTCTGTCTTGTAGTTTTGGACCTCTTCTGCAAAATCGTATCTTCTATCAACTCTACTTGAACATCTAGTTCCAAATCTATTGAGAAATGGCAACAAGAAATTCCAGTTTAATTTGTTCTTGAATTAAACTCAGAATTAAAATTGAATTCTATTCTCATGTCAACTTGTAAATAGTTAATTAAGTTTAATTAACTTAATTAGCTTAGGAATTTCAAGTTGGAAGTCTTTTTGAAGTCATGCATATGTTCTCCCTAAGTTTTAGGGGTCTAGGCTAAGTTTAAATTGAGTTGTAAATTAGATAACTCAATTTATTGAGTTATGTTTAGTTAAATTAGTTCCTAATTGTTTATGGAACTAATAGAGAGTTAACCATCAATTGGTGCACTAGTGCATCCACAAGTGTCACTCTAGTAAACTGAACATTCCCTCATCGGAAACTCATGCATGTCGATTCTGAGAAATACCTATTTGAGACTAGAGTGCAGGGACACTGTATTATCAGTTGTGTGATTTATTGAGTTGTAAATATCATGCACGCAATCAGAGAAGGAACTATGTTTGGATTGCTCAGTTTTGAAATAATTAATTCCCTTTAAATACGGGTTATTCATCCTAGGAATTATGCAAGATATTAGGGGCTTGGAGAGCTGCAGAATTGGCTAAGTGTTGGCCAAGAGCTTGCTTGTGAGCTGAGAGAGTTGAGCATACTTGTGAGGAATTGTTCTAGTGAGAACAAGCTTTGTATCTTCACCCATATTTTTGATATATGCAATACAGATAGCGAGGTTTTGAGCAGTGGCTTTCCCTAGATGCATCTTGTGTTATATACCATTGATTTATCTTCTTCTTCTTCATATTGTTTTCATCGATCTATTGGCTTCCATTGGTTGAAGCTAGAAGTATATTCTTGTTTGGTGCTTTAGGAAATTGCATGAGCTTGTGAATCTACATTATTTTTTACATGGTATCATAGCTGAGAACAATATACTAGAGGAGATTTCGAAGTTTTTAATTTTGGGTTACAGTTGTGTTGACATGGCTAATGTACACTATGCCAACAAGGGGAACTAACCCGATCGCAAGCCCTAATTAGACCTGCTTTCGTTTGGATCGGCTAGCTCCAATTGGTTTTAAGGGACCCCGTAAACTGTTTGAACATGTCAAAATATGGCTTCCGGGAGGAAGACTTCAATTAAATCAACAAAGATAAAACAACTACCTCTATGTATTAAATCCTATCTATACTACTTCTAACTACTCTATTCTAGTCCTAGCTACTCTAATCTATCCTATAAGAGCATGATACAGAGGTTTAAACATCATATATACATTCAGCAGGAGCGTGATAAAGAAGGTTAAACATCATGCATAGATTAAAATCCAAATGAATCAATCACTGAATTCACAGCTGGACAAGACTGTATTAAAGCTACACTACAATCCAATCACTCATATAGGAATCCACATTTTTCTATGGAATTAGAACTGCAATTGATGCTTAATTTAGTTTCAAATCGGAGACCATTCACAAGTTAACCATGAAATTGAATCGCATTCAATTTAACAAGACTAATAGTGACTGCAAGTCATCAATATGCACAAATATAAATCACATTTACATTCATGCTGATAACAACACTTTGATCCAAAACAATACAATGAGTCTGAAACTAAAGGCTCCTTCTTCCCTCAAAAATAGTCCTCCTCATTCACAGTAAAGCAACACTGTTCTTCTCGAAAATCAAAAGCCATGTTTCCCCTTCAGAGGCAATATTTATGAAAAAGCTCTTGACTCTAGGTCTACCCCGCCTCTTCATGTTCTCTGCTGCTTTTGATATGCAGATCGAGTATATAGAGATAAAACCATCAGCGTAACCACTGCCGCGTAGGAAGCATATCTGATGGATGGATTAGTTTCATGAAGAAGTGACATATGCGGGCAAAAGGGGTGGTTGTGTGTCAGTTCCTCATGATGAAGACTGGGCCAGCTTTGCTCTCGGACTATACAACCAATGCGTGGGGCTCCGACTCAGAACGCTTGAGACCAGATCTTCAAAACCAACACTTCTGCACATATGGCTATTCGAATCCACTCATGATTCTTTTGCTTCTCACCTGCGGAGATAGCCATCATTAGCTTCATGATTATGAACAATATAACATAAATATTCATATAAAGCAGAAGCGTCTCCTTCTACACTGAAAACCCAATCCCTTTGTTATTTTGGAAAATTTGGAAAACACAGGAAAACAAGGAAAAACCCCGCCCTAATCACTCAAACCGAAACTTAAATGTTATATATCGGCGTTTATAAATATCGTTGGGTCTGGCATATCGCATATCGCAATAGGCATGAGCCCGGGGCTCCGCCGATATGCGATGTGCGATATGGCCCTAGACCCGAAAACATATATATATATATATATATATATTATAATATATAAATATAATATATATATATATCATATATATATATATATATATATACTATATATATATTATATCTAGATATATATATCTCTATATGTATATAATCTAATGTAAATGTATATATAATGTCTATTATATCTCTATAAGTAATAAGCTCTAATATATATATACTATGTATGTATATATATGTTTATGTATATAATATATATATATATATATATATATATATATAATAATATATATATATATATATATACTACTTATTACACCGTATACTGCTGGCAGGTTCGCATACAGGCCTTGCCTTTGAAAACCGAGATTTCAATATTTTTGTGAAACAAAGCAATATACGGGGAAAACATGTCACAGCCATAAGCTTTATAGAAATCAACGGATCCGCCACATCACCGCGCACACTGAGTATAAGGCCCATGCTTTGCTGATACGCGATAATGCGATGTGGCCCGGACTTTAAGCCGATGCGATGTGCGATGGGGCTTTCGGACCCGAAATATATATTATATATATATATATATAATATATATATATTATATATATATATATATAATATATATATATTATATATATATAATATATATATATATATATTATATATATATATATATATATATCTATATATATATATATATATAGCTCGGCAGGTCTGCTATATCGCAGTGCGTAATATGTATAAGGCCTGAGGCTCCACTGATACACGATATGTGATTGGGGCCGGAACCGACAATATATACAATGCGGTTCATAGGGCCGGTGGGTCCAGAGACCAGGGGTGTGTTGTTTATACACATGGTTTTGGGGCTGGGCCGATAGAAATCTGCAATAGGATCCAGACCTGAAATGCATACATTTGAGTTAATAAAACCCGTCTATTCCGGAATCCATGAATGCCTTATGATATTGCAATAGGCCCCGAAAAGGGGTTATGCATGCTTTGTGAAGGATTTCCACCATAAGGCATTGTGGTGGGAATAATAATGCGATGAGTGTTTTGAGGGGTTAAACAAATCTCGATAAACATAGGAATGAAGGGCTTAAGCAAGGGATTGGTCGAAGGGCTTTACCCCTTTGTGAATGGAAGATTGGGCCCTCCATAGAGTTAAAATTACTAGGATGAAAGGATCATTCAGAGAGATGATAGATCAGACTTATAGGGGGCCCATTTAAAAATTGCTATCAGAGCATGTTTTAATAGGGTGGTAATTGTGGCCACATCAAATGGCGAACCGTTGGGCGAACCAGTTATCTTCATTTCCAAATAACCTTCAAATCAATAGAACATCAGGATGTTAAGATAAACTTGAAATTCAAACTACACAGATGGACAAGCATGGGTTCCACTTAAACATTACTGCTTCAAAAGGGATAGAGATAAATAGCTTCTACTTGCTGATATGATTTTGACATGCATTCTCCAATGGTAGCATTATAGGGTTTATTGACTTCCCTTCACTTGTTTCCCACTTTCAACAATCCCTTTAGGGCCATCACTGGTCTGTCCATACCTGCTTAGGTGTGTACCTCAGCTCTTTATTGCTCATCAAGCTTGATGTAGACATGTTTTCTTGCACTTTATATGAGAATTTCAGTGCTATATTTATTGATTGAATGGGGCACAGTCATGGAGCATGCCATATTTTTAAACTGCTTAAGCAAGGTTGGGCTTGTTGTGTCAACCAGTACTCTGAGCCCAGCAATAGTCCTTACTCTAACCGGCTTCCCAAACAACCTGTCCTTCCAGATAGGCACAAGGACTTGACATTTCATTTCTTTTTAGTTACGTCCTTCCAGTTTCAGGCACAAGGACTAGAGCACAATTAGATTTGCCATAGGGTATGAGATAGTGAGCTTGGCCCATGAAAGGAGGTTTACTTGTGAGTAATAGGTATTGGACCATTTAGTGTGGTGGATGGGGCCAATGGAAAATGACTGTAAACCTTACAAGCAAGTATAGGCTAGGTCTGAGTGGGATTTATTTAAATGCAGCGTTCCTCCATGCCAATCTAGCTGTAGTTACACATTTTTTGTTTTATATAGATGTCCTAACATGCTCCAGATATCCAAGTTATCAACAGATCTCACATAGTTCCCAACAGATGCCCATGATGGGTTTCGGTTTGCATTCCGCTGCTAATTCTCAAGTGCTCATGGGTTGATAGAAAGTTTTCTTGATTGGCAAGGAAATGATGGATTCGGGAACAACAAAATCATCAGCAAGTTAGTGCGGGAGGGAAAGGTCGAGGGTGGTGAATAAGGGCAATTATGGAAGGTAGAATGACACTGGAGGACCACCATCAGCTGGTTGAAAAGGAATGTGATTCAAAACAACAGGAAAAGGACTTTGCAGAAAACAAAAGAAAGGGACAGGAATACAACTACACTAACAACAAAATGAAATGAACTCTAACCTACTCAGGGGGTAACCACCATGTGGTGGCTACTGGAAGTATCTCTTGAGATGCTGGCTATTAACAAGGAGTTTTTCAGTTTCTCCCTGTATGGTTTCCAATCTGTAAATTCCATGACATATTTTTTCCACAACTTGGAATGAGCTCAGCCATGAGCGTTGTAATTTTGTGTGCTTACGTGTTGGATCACTCATGAGAGATGAAAAGTAAATAAATTTCTCAATGAAAGATATCACCTCGTCTTCACTTCCATTTATAAGTTTGTCATGCTCCCTTTTGTTAATGGCTGCATTTCTGGGTGTTCTTTCACAACGCAGGAACTCCAGGATTTGATTATCACCTTCAAACACCTACCAATTCGGGATGTTATCAATTACGAATGCTGTGAAAATCAATTCAACATAAAATTTATTCTTGTTTAATCTAAGATTAGGAAAAATTTTCGCAGCCATAGCAGGCATCAGATCGGTATCGTGGTTATGCTTTCGAGGAATGTATGTGACATTGAAAGAATCAAAATTGTCAATTAAACTCCATACCTCATGTTGGTACCTCACCAGGTGTGGCAGACTGCAGTGTATGTTTTTCATTACCTGGTCCACCATTATCTGTGGGTCATCAAAAACTCTGAGACTTTTTACATTCCTTTCAATGGCTCTTATCAGGCCCTTCAGCAAGCCTTTATGTTCTATTGTGTTATTGGTGCACGTGCATTCTAACCGACTGGCCATCAGACATTGGTTCCTTAGGTGTCAATGAAAATGCTCCCAGCGCCTGCACTTTCAAGACAGTTAGAGTCATGAAAGTGGAGGGTCCCAAAAATAAACTCTAAAATTACACTAAAAGAACTACTTCCTACGAAATTAGTCCTATCATCTACTATAATGCAAGGTAATTCATTAGTTGGATTGTGGGGGTGTTTAATTCTTTCTTCCAACTATGTGTTTGTCAAAGCCTTCTTGACTGTTTCTGCATGGCACTCCCCGAAACAGGTTTCCGTGGCATAAACATCGGAACCATAATTGCCAAGGATAGAGTTATAGAACATTACAGGTTCATTGGGGTTGTTTGGTTCCGTTACCACGTACTTCATGTACCTCCCCTGATCCAGTCTCAGTATATCACTTTTTCCCCTCTGAGGCAACAAAAGATGGGACCAATCAGTTGAGAAATATCCATTTAGATTTGATGATCAGTCCCTGCTAAGCAGCATCCCATAGGCCTCAGGTATATCCACTACCACTATATTAATGACTTGATTGTGTTGAGGCTTGGCGGCCATCCAAATCAACACATCTTTCAGCTCCCCAATAGCTCTCACATTCGTTCTATCCAACTGCATAATTCAAGTTTTAGTTTTATCGGGTATTGCCTGAAGTCTCTTAGCAACAGCGTGAGGCATAAAAGTGGATGAGGTTCCAGAGTCTACCAAGCAATTATGCACATTCATGTTGAAGATTTCAAATGTGATAAGGAAGGGTGGAGTCATAGATTCTGATTTCTTCCCTATCATGGCTGCACTGACATCTTGGGGCTTTCAATTCATTTTAGAAAACTTGGCCTCCATAGCTGATGGTATTTGGGTTGTGCTAGTCGTACTAACAAGTTTGGACATTGGCTTCCTGGTTTGGGTGCTTGAGGTGATTGGGGTTTTCTAGTTCCGCTCATTCATAGCTTTCAACAGCAAATCTCTTTGCTGCGTTAATTTCAACAAGTCAAAATATGTGATATTAGCCCTAGACTTCTTGAGATCATCCACAATATTGTAATCAATTTTATAAATAGGATATGGCAGAGTAAACATACCTATTTTTCCATTCTTATATGGGAGTTCACCGTATTGGGTAGCCTTTGTTGCAGTGGGAGATGCATTTTCTCTCTTGGTGGCTTGCAACAGGGGCATTCTTGGATTGACTGCCAGGTCTATTATTATCGACAGGAACTTTGGGAGTGGATGCTTTTACAGGCGAACATCTTGCTTTGTTCGGTCTAAGGGCTTTATCGAATCTGGGAGCGGCACTTTACTTCACGTATGGATTTCGTCAGCATTGATTTCTGTAATGTTATCTCCTTGTCGTCATTCACATCACTATGGAAATCCCACAACACATTAATCTAGGTTTCCTCATCTGAGGGTTCTTCTACTTGGTATTCCTCCTCGTCTCCTTGTTCTGGTTCGAGCTACAGTATAGGTTCTTCTTTGTTAAGGAGAAATCCAATAAGAGCCAACTCTTTTGTGTTTAAATCCCCTTCATTAGGTGGAGCAGGCAATGCAAGGTGGCAATGACCACCTTCTATTTTCTTATGATAGAAAGGCTTGGCTTTCTGTTCTTATAGTCTCCTCCATTACCACTAGTACTCTCTCCATGATTCCTTTTCATATAATGACTATGTTCATTAGTTTCTTAATGATCCAATGCAACCCTTGCACATCAGTGGTGTCCTTTTCTTTAGTTTTAGCACCTTTGTTATCATTTCCATTGTTCTTCTGGGATGCTTGAGAGGCTTTATTTTCTCCAGTTGTAAGGTGACATGCTGTAAGACTAAGCATTTCATTCTCGACCTTTACTGCTTCATCGATAACACCTTGTAAGGTTTGCACATTACTCCTTTTAACCCACATCGCTGTAGGGACAGGGACAGGGAGAGCAAAGATATAGAATTCCATTAGCACCTCTTTAGTAGGTCTAGCGGTGGCTAGGATTTCATTGAACAAGGTGTTGAACTGGATGTTAAAATCCTTCACTTTCTCCTTGCTTTCCATTTTCAGACGGGATAATTCTAAGACTAAAGCCACAGGTGTTTTGTCATCACCAAACTTGTCCAAAAAGGCCTATTGAAAAGCATCCCAAGAGGTGATTGACCCTATTCTCAAGCTGAAATACCATGTGGAGGTTGCACCAGCCAAAGTAAAAGAGAATAAGCAGCACACCACATCTTCATCGGCGACCCCCAACCTATGCAAGGCTAGGAAGCAAGAGCGAACATGGTTATCAGCAGTATCTCCCCGCTCAGGGTCGAAATTGGGTAACACTCTTTCTGTATTTTTGGGTAAGGGATGCTGCTGCCTAGGTACCGCTACAACATCCTGTGAAAGCCAGGGAGGGAGTGCTCCTAGAGGAGGTGGAGGTTGATTCCCACCCGGAGGAGGAGGTGGAGGCTGATTCCCACCTGGAGGAGGAACGTTGGCCATACTATGGACAGGGAAGTTTTCGTTGGAGGCTTCTCCATTAGGATTCTCAAAATCAAGCGAGGAGTTAGCTTTAGAAGGGGAATCCTCAGGAATTTGTTCCCAAGGGGTGTTGATGTTTTGCAAGGATTCTAGCACAATGTCTTCGAGAGAAGTGGTTGCTGATGTATCTTGGCTGAGGGTAAAGATCCTTGGCTTTCTCTTAGTTGTCGGAGGTAAAGAGTGAAAGATGGGAAGCTGAGAGAGGGAACGAGCATAAGCCCGAGTAAGTGCTCTGACTGGTTGTTCCTGAGTGGCAGGATACTCCCACAGTCTCTCTTCCTTGGGTGACCCGGAAACAGGACTTAGAGGGGTCTCTATTTCTTCAAAATGAGGCTATTTCAAATGTGTGGCAGGATCTCTTCGACCTTTAGAATCCATACATTAATCTTTTTGAATCCATGTGTGGCACTTATAGATGAAATCTTGAAAAGCTGGAGAGGGTGGTTCAATCCCTCCTTCCAGTGCCAATTTGTTGACATGGCTAATGTACAAGATGCTAACAAGGGGAACTAACCCAATCGCAAGCCTCAATTAGACCAACTTTCGTTTGGATTGCCTAGCTCCGACGGGTTTTAAGGGACCCCGTAAACCGTTTGAACATGTCGAAAGATGGCTTCCGGGAGGAAGACTTCAACTAAATCAACAAAGATAAAATAGCTACCTCTATGTATTAAATCCTATCTATACTACTTCTAACTACTCTAATCTAGTCCTAGCTACTCTAATCTATCCTGCAAGAGCATGATATAGAGCTTTAAACATCATATATCTGTTCAACAGGAGCGTGATAAAGAAGGTTAAACATCATGCATATATTCAAGTCTAAATGAATCAATCACTAAATTCACAGCTGGACAAGGCTATATTAAATCTAAACTGCAATCCAATCACTCATATAGGAATCCACATTCTTCTATGGAATTAGAACTGAAACTGATGTTTAATTTAGTTTCAAATCAGAAACCATTCACAAGTTAACCATGAAACTGAACCACATTCAATTTAACAAGACTAATAGTGACTGTAAGTCATCAGTATGCACAAATATAAATCACATTTACATTCATGCCAGTAACAACACTCTGATCCAAAACAATACAATGAGTCTGAAACTAAAGGCTCCTTCTTCCCTCAAAAACAGTCCTCCTCATTCACAATAAAGCAACATTGTTCTTCTCGAAAAATCAAAAGCCATGTTTCCTCTTCAGAGGCAATATTTATGCAAAAGCTCTTGACTCTGTGTCTACCCTGCCTCTTCATCTTCCTTGCTGCTTTTGATATGCAGATCGAGTATACAGAGATAAAATCGTCAGCATAACCACTGTCGTGTAGGAAGCATACCTGTTGGAGGGATTAGTTTCAGGAAGAAGTGACAGATACGGGCAAAAGGGGTGGCTGTGTTTCGCTTCCTCATGATGAAGACCAGGCCAGCTTTGCTCTCGGACTGTACAACCAATGCGTGGGGCTCCGACTCAGAATTCTTGAGACCAGACCTTCAAACCCAACGCTTCTACACAAATGGCTCTTGGAATCCACTCCTACGTCTTTTGCTTCTCACCTGCGGAGATAACCATCATTAGCTTCATGATTATGAACAATATAATAGAAATATTCATATAAAGCACAAGCACTGCCTTCTACACTGAATACCCAATCCCTTTGTTATTTCGGAAAATTTGGAAAACACAAGAAAACAAGGAAAAACCCCGCCCTGATCACTCAAACCGGAACTCAAATGTTATATATCAGCGCTTATAAATAATGCTCGGTATTTACATTAATACTATTGGCCCCAGACTCCAAAACATATATATATATAGATATAGATATATATATATATATATTTACATATTTACGTTAATACTATTGGCGGGTCTGCAATACAGGCTTGCCTTTGAAAACTCAGATTTCAATATTTTTGAGAAACAAAGGAATATATGGGGAAAACCATGTCCATCCATAACACCAGACTTGAAATGTTATACACTTAGTTTCATAGAAATCGACGGATCCACCACATCGTCGCGCACACTCAGTATAAGACCCATGCTCCGTCGATACGCGATATGCAATGCGGCCCCGGACTTAGGTCGATTGTGATGTCCGATGGGGCTTTTGGACCCGAAAATATATGTATATCATATTAGATAGGTCGGCGGGTCCGCTATATCACTACGCATAATACGTATAAGGCCCGGGGCTCCGCTGATACGCGATATGCAATTGGGGCCGGACCTAACAATATATACAATGCGGTTCATAGGGCCAGCGGGTCTGGAGACCAAGGGTGCGTTGTTTATACACATGGTTTTGGGGCTGGGCCGATAACGATCTGTGATGGGCTCTGGACCTGAAATGCATACATTTGAGTTAATAAAACCCGTCCGGTCCGGAAGCCATGAATGCCTTGTGTTATTGCAATAGGCCCCAAAAAGGGGTTATGCATGCTTTGTGAAGTATTTCCGCCATAAGGCATTGTGGTGGGAATAATAATGCGATGAGGGTTTTAAGGGGTTAAACAAATCCAGATAAACATAGGAATGAATGGATTAAGTGAGGGATTGGTCGAAGGGCTTTACCCCTTTGTGAATGGAAGATTGGGCCCTCCATAGAGTTAAATTACTGGGATGAAAAGATCATTCAGAGAGATGATAGATCAAACTTATAGGGGGGCCATTTAAAATTTGCTATCATAGCATGTTTTAATAGGGTGGTAGTTGTGGCCACAACAAATGGCGAACCGTTGGGCAAACTAGTTATATCTGTTTCCAAATAACCTTAAGATCAATAGAATGTCAAGAGGTTAAAATAAACTTGAAATGCAAACTACACATATGGACAATCATGGGTTTCGCTTAAATATTACTGCTTCAGAAGGGATAGAGACAAATAACTTCTACTTGCTGATATTATTTTGACAGGAATTCTCTAATGGCAGCATTATAGGGTTTATTTGTAGAAATTTTGAATAATATGACACTTATTCACAGAGATTATCTTGATTATACACTATTTTCGGAATCATGCATAATACATAACCTCCTCTACGTTGATCATCAATTTAGCAGTATTAAGAA
>APFE031715211.1:0-12614 GCA_000404065.3 Pinus taeda | reverse complement strand
GAAGGTGAGAAGGTTTGCAGTAGGATAGAGCAAGAAGTGCTTGAAGGGTTCCAAAGAAGAAAACTGAGAAGATGCCAAAAGACAAAACTCAGGAGAAATTTTAGTGAGGTATCGTGTAGCAAGGTGGAGACTTGTTACTATGGAGGCATGTTTCAACTCATGAATTGAAGTTGTTATGAGAAGACTAGATGAATATGACCAGGAGGTCGTAGTTTTTTATATTTTGGGAGTCTGATGTAGAAGCATCGAGCCACCTTCAAGAAAATCAAGAAGAACGAGTTCAAAATGGTGTAGTTGTCAAAAGGCAGGGTAATACCTATTTTATAAAGGATTAAAGCTTGAAAAACACATTTGTGAGAAATCTTAGGAATCCATTGAGAGAATTATGGTGAAGATCATGTTGTGCACTTTATGGAGAGCATCATGTTCAGCGATTTATCGATAAGATCATGGATCTTGAGATAATCCATTGTATTGAAATAATCCACGATAGTGTAATTTTCTATTATAAATTGTAAAATTGTGTGTGTATTAAGGGTGGTCAATTAGATGAATATTAGACTCGCCAAGGTGCCATGTAATTGTATAGTGATTAAGTTAATGAAAATTGATTTCTAATTGATTTCTACTTTATGAACACCTCAAACCTTTAGTCGAGTGATGAGAAGATTGCACACTTCCTAGCCTCTTATTGCTTACGCTTTTCCTCTGCACCGATCTTAGGGACAAATCCCTTCACATTATTCATTGTGCATCTCTAGAGCATAATCACTCAACCCTTGCTGCTTATTCTTTTGCACTACACAAAGCCTTGAGCAGCCTTGAATTTTTTTGTGCTTTGCACACTCCTAGTAGATAGTAAGGTTTCCTTTAGCCCCTTGCAGTGAAACATGTGCAACACCAAGAGATTATTTTCTATTATTGCACACCACACATCCTCAATGAGAAAGCTCGTCATCCTTATATCTTGGACTTTACCTCTGTGAAAGTCCTTGATGATCCTTCCATTCATTATCCATTGTGCAATTCCAATGGATAGTAGGGTCATCCCTTGGCCTTTGTAGTGGCAATTTTCACAATACCTAGAGTCTCTTCCTTAATCATTGCACAATGTGCAACCCCAATGCCCATACCCTCACCTCTTGCTTCCTCAACTTTCACATTATGCCCAAGAAGGCCTCTCTCTCAGTCCTTGTGCATTTCCCCTCACAGTCAGTATCTTACATGACCAAACAAGGTAGGATAGGTGATTTTGGGAATGATATTGTGTTGTTCTTAGTGGACTTCATTTGTAGGTGTCATCATCCTAACATAGAAAGATGATGTTTAAGGAGGTTATCAAGGATAGGTTAGAAGAAGACACTTTTTGAGGTGAGACAAAAAAAATGTTATAATACATGAGGTAAAGAAATCTTGGATCATAACATAGAGATGGCAACTCATGTTGACATATAAGGTTCCAATACTTATTTAAACCCTTTGGAGGGTAAAGATGAATCACATCTTAGATCAATCATGAATATTTGAAAACATAGCATAAAATATAAGAAGTTGGAATAGATACATTATAATTAAGTCTCATGTCACAATCACCAGATTATGGCCTTTCAAAGTGTCAACGCAAGTTTGTTATTTTGTTCTATGTATTTCTGCCACATTATTGGTGGAGTGTAATTATGTAATTTCGAAAATTGGAAATTGTAATGTGTGGAAACCCGAGGGTTACACATGGAATGTGAAGAGTCAATAAGTAGTTCTAAGTTCATGTAGGAGCTTAAAGGTCATGTGAGATCACACGAGTCACGAGGGAGGTCAAGAGTCATATGGGGGTGAAAGATCATCTCATTTGTTATAAATAAACCCTCGTAACTCAAGAAAAGGAATTTTGGGACTTGAGCCTTGGCTTCTCAAGCATAGCATGGGAGCGAAGATCATTCTTTGGAGGACCAAGTGGTGGTTTATTGTTCCACTACTGGGACTAGTGATGCATCATTGTAATTGTATATCTTGTAACTTTCACTTAATATATTGAAGCCCTCATAGCTAATGCACTTTTATGCATGTATTGTGGATGTTTTAATATTATACTTTTAATGTTTATGATATATGTTTGTTCATATTTATGAAACCCGCCAAGACACCATATAATAGTATAGTGATTAAGTTAATAAAATTTTATTTCTAATTTATGCAATTCTACATGTGTGAATCATGGGTTGATGCTTTGATGGCCTCATGCATTGACACATTGCAATTGTTTGATGGATTAAAGTTACATGCATGCATGGGATAAAGTGTTCAGTAGAAGAACATAATGGGGCAATAAACCACAGTCCAAGATGGAGACCAATAAGAAAATTGAAACTGATAAACCCCCAAAAATTGTTTTCATCAAGTGGTATCAGAGTGTAAAACATTCTTCTGTGTGTAGTGTGGTGGATAAGAAGTGAAAGAAGGTACAACATGATTGAAGACTTGGTAAGAGATTTTTTTCCTCTGTGCAGGTTATAGTAGAGGAAGGTGAGAAGGTTTGCAGTAGGATAGAGTAAGAAGTGCTCAAAGGGTTCCAAAGAAGAGAATCGAGAAGATGCCAAAAGACAAAACTCGGGAGAAATTTTAGTGAGGTATCGTGTAGCAAGGTGGAGACTTGTTACTGCAGAGGCATGTTTCAACTCATGAATTGAAGTTGTTATGAGAAGACTAGATGAATATGACCAGGAGGTCATAATTTTTTGTATTTTGGGAGTCTGATGTAGAAGCATCAAGCCACCTCCAAGAAAATCAGGAAGAATGAGTTCAAAATGGTGTAGTTATCAGAAGGCAAGGTAATACCTATTTTGTAAAGGATTAAAGCTTGTAAAACACATTTGTGAGAAATCTTAGGAATCCATTGAGAGAATTATGGTGAAGATCATGGTGTGCTCTTTATGGAGAGTATCATGTTCAGATATTTATGGATAAGATCATGGATCTTGAGATAATCCATTATATTGAAATAATCCACGATAGTGTAATTTTCTATTATAATTGTAAACTTGTGTGTGTATTAAGGGTGGTCAATTAGATGAATATTAGACTTGTCGAGGTGCCATGTAATAGTATAGTAATTAAGTTAATGAAAATTGATTTCTACTTTATGAACACCTCACTCCTTTAGTTGAGTGATGAGCAGATTGCACACTTCCAAGCCACTTGTTGCTTACACTTTCCTTCTGCATTGATCTTAGGGACAAATCCCTTCACATTGTTCATTGTACATCACTAGAGCATAATCACCCAACCCTTGCTGCTTACTCTTTTTCACTACACAAAGCCTTGATCAACCTTGAGTTTTTTTGTGCATTGCACACTCCTAGTAGATAGTAAAGTTTCCTTTAGCCCCTTGTAGTGAAACTTGTGCAATACTAAGAGATTATTTTATATTATTGCGCATTGCACAGCATCAATAAGAAATATTGTGATCCTTATATCTTGGACTTTCCCTCTGTGAAAATCCTTGATGATCCTTCCATTCATTATGCATTATGCAATTCCAATGGATAGTAGGGTCATCCCTTGGCCTTTGTAGTGGCAATTTTCACAATACCTAGAGTCTCTTCCTTAATCATTGGACAATGTGAAATCCTAGTGCCCATACCTTCACCCCTTGCCTCCTCAACTTTCACATTATGCCCAAGAAGACCTCTCTCTCATTCCTTGTGCATTGCTCCTCACAGTCAATATCTTACATGACCAAACAAGGTAGAATAGGTGATTTTGGGATTGATATTGTCTTGTCCTAAGTGGACTTAATTTGTAGGTGTCATCATCCTAACATGGAAAGATTATGTTTATGGAGGTTATCAAGGAGAGTTTATAAGAATACACGTTCGGAGGCAAGACAAAAAAAATGTTATAATACATTAGGTAAAGGAATCTTGGATCATAACAGAGAGATGGCAACTCATGTTGACATAGAAGGTTCCAATACTTATCCAAACCATTTTGAGGGTAAAGATGAATCACATCTTAGATCAATCATGAATATTTGAATACATAGCAAAAAAGGAAAGAAGTTAGAATATATAAATTATAATGAAGTCTCATGTCACAATCACCAAATTATGGCCTTTCAAAGTGTCAACACAAGATTGCTATTTTGTTCTATGTATTTCTGCCACATTATTGGTGGAGTGTAATTATGTAATTTCAAAAATTGGAAATTGTAATGTGTGGAAACCGAAGGGTTACACATGGAATGTGAAGTGCCAATAAGTAGTTTTAAGTTCATGTAGGAGCTTAAAGGTCATATGGGATCCCACGAGTCACGAGGAAGGTAAAGAGTCATATGGGGGGTGAAATATCACCTCATTTGTTATAAATAAAACCTCGTAATTCAAGAAAAGGAATTTTGGGACTTGAGCCTTGGCTTCTCAAACATAGCATGGGAGCGAAGATCATTCTTTGGAGGACCAAGTGGTGGTTTTTTGTTCCACTATTGGGACTAGTGATTTAACATTGTAATTGTATATCTTGGAACTTTCACTTAATATATTGAAGCCCTCAGAGCCAATGCACTTTTATGCATGTATCATGGATGTTTTAATATTATTCTTTTAATTTTTATGATATATGTTTGTTCATATTTATTAAGGAAAATGAACTACTTTTTTATCTATATTACACATCTTGTTGAATGGTGCATCTTGCTTGCTTTCATGATCATTTTTACTTTGTGAACTATTTTGCAAATTAACTCATGATTATTTCCATTCTTTTGTGTGTCGTTAATAGAATAGTGTTGGTAATGTTGACATTGATGTCAAATGGTCATGATTGATTGGTGTTGATTGTGTTGATTGTGTTAACATTAATTTATGTTGGATGCCATTATTACAAAATTGATTGGAATGCAAAGGCTAAAAGTGATGTGAAGTGAAAAGGATATTACTAAATGTTATGGTTGAACATTGTTAAAATGGAACATAAAATATTGAGACAAAAGATGTAAAAATGTATTCTTCCATTGAACAAAAAAATGTAGATAATACAAATCTGATTTATCTCTTGTAATCATTACAGTTGAGTTGTTTTATTTCAACTCTATTTTTATATTACAAATTCTATGCTTCAAATCTGAAAATGAACAAACATGATGTGAACAATTTTAGAAGACCAAGAGACAATGCCTCATTTCATATTCCTGTAAAGAATACAAACATCCAATAAGACATAGTTATAAAATAGACATTGGATAATGGGAAAAGGACTTTTTGGAGTTAAGAAGTTTGTATGTGATCTAGGGAATTAGTAAAGTGCTCAAAGTTAAAAGTTTTCAAAAGTATTCGAAACTAGTGCCAAAGCATAGAGCTCCCTGACCTGAATCCAACATAACCTTAACCACTCAAAATCGATATCATATGCTCTCGATATCGCATTTTGATTGTTTTCCCAAACAAGTAAAAAAAATTGAGGTTGGATGTAGGACTATTGATTAGGCAAGGTGGTTGGGCACGTTTATTGTACCTCGCAGGCCAATGGCAGGTTTTCAAGTGGCCTCACCTGATTGATCCATGTTGGAAAGCTCTAATTGGTGGTTGCAATTGTGAAGTGGACCAATGAATGGTTTCCACATTACCAAGTCATGTGCTACCATGTGGCACCTTGGGGGTGGCATAAAATTTGGTAAGGGACGAACTAGCCTCCACAGGAATTGAACACGGGACCTTTGAATAAGCATTGCAATGTTTTACGGATCACATTACGGGTCATACTAAACATACATAACAACGAAATGTTATTTAATTTTCCAGTGTTAATGTTTTGGGGATGGGGCCAATGCTAAGCGTTGGTCCTCAGCCATCTTAGTACCCATGAGACCACAAGCAGAGGATCAAGGGCTTGGACATAACCCTGGCCCTAGGTCATGGGATATGCATATAATCAAAGGTGGAGTGCTAGAGTGTTGAAAAGTTAGGTTCTAAGGTTAGGGGGCTAGCCCCAGGGTCATATGTCGACCACATGAGCACAACATAAGGTGTAAGAGATTGGAAGGAGGGGTTGGGGATAGGCCCAGGACCAAAGTCACATGGCACTGATAACACCATGGGTGCAAGAAAGATGGAGCACTCGATGGACGGGTGAAGAAATTTGGGGACCAACATCGAGTTCTGTGGAGTTGATATACTCATGGCCCAAGGAATTCGGGGTTATGCCGACGGGGGTAGGAGCTTAGCCTCAATCTATGGGCACATGGTCCCATGTGGCCCAAATGTTCCACTAGAGGGGTTCATTATGCATTTAAAACGTTCAACAAAATGCACCTAAATCAACAAGAATCTCATCATGTGGGGCGAAAATAGCACTTGGTGGTTCTGAAAAAACCACAATTCGTAGGACAATTATCACGTGAGTGAAGTTTGTAGAGCAGTTATCATAAAAACTTCTATAGAGCATAAATTCTTTATTTTTTGGTCAAATTGCACCCAACAAGAGCCCAACTTGGGGTTTTTTACTATTCTAGAGCCATTGGAGACATAATTTTTACATTCTTTGCATTTTAAATCCATGTAAACACAAATTTGATCACATAATGAAAGAGTCCCAACATTGGAAGCTGGACCAAGACATGTAGTCCATGAGAGGGGTGAACTCCTTTATCATTTTGTTATCTTTGGTTTCTGATATGGTATATTTCTCTTTGTTTTTATGTTGTTAACTGAGTTTTAAAATCATTATTTTATGCACTTTTTCAAAGTGATCCATTGCCTAAAAGACATAAAAATTTACTTCTAAAGTTTCCTATCACTTTCAATTTTGTATAACATATCAGTTTGATATTGAGACTCAACGTTATTTTGAAGGTTTGATTTCATTTGCAAGTGTTTTTTGATTTTTACAAGATTGAAGCTCAAAAGAGAAGAAGGAGAACTTATGGAGCAAATGGGGGATTCACTCAGTGAACCTCTTACATATTGCGTGCATTCGTGGCGTATTAAACAATACCCTTAATTTGACTACATATTGGAAAATCCCTCTAAAAATCACGTTATTTAGCCCCCTATCAATATAAACTTAATACAATTTCCCAATTTAAAAACCCCTATTTTCACTAGATATTGTAGGTATCTATTTTTTCATCAACATTTTTTATACCCCTTTATATTTTTTCATTAACTTTAATCTCCATTTTTTATATTTTCCAATATAAAAACCCTTTACCCCCTATACATCCCCCAATACATTATGTCATTTTTTCCTCGACTTACATCCTCAAATATGAACCCATGTGGTATGATATCGCTTCCCCAGTGAAGCCCCCGTGGTGGAGCAAAGGTCTCAAATTGTTTCAAGGAGAACACAAATATGTCAAGCTTCACTAATTATGGCACATGAAGAAGGTCATGAAGGGATGTCTAAAGATGAGAGAACTTTCAGAATTTTTTTTTTTGAAATGTATGAAATGGTAAAAGTTCTTTATGAGGAGAGGAACTCAAGGTTGCAAGGAAAGAGCTCAAAACCTCCAAAAGGAAATGGAGACAAACCTCTAAACGGGAATGGAGGGGATGGTGACAAGCCAACAACTTGCATAAAAATGAATCAAACAAACATGGATGCTACCAAAGTTCTCCACCTACACCGTGAGGAATTTGAGTGCCTCCTAGTCTCTCAATCTTTACCATAACCCATAGTCCAATCCAGGGATCACTAGGCCCTACACCAAGACCCACTCTCTAGACTTTACTGTACATCCCATCCTAAGACTATTAGGTCCAATGGGGAGAAATCCACCTCTTGGATTTACCATATGTGTCGTCATTCACTAGCAAGGATTCTTACGCCTACCGAGACACATAATCTTGGCTTTACCATAACCCATAGTCTCGCTTAGGGGTTACAAGGTCAGTGGATTTATCATGATCCATAGTCTGGTTCAAGGACCACTAGGCCATGTGTTTTTCATTTCGGAGATCCACCACACCCAGCTTCAAATACATCCGGCAATACAACTCAACTGAAGTATGAGAAACCATCTCATCAAGGCTATAAGGAAATGGTAAGGCTAGGCTGAAAACAATATAACACTTAGAAAAGCCCATGCCATGACAAAAAAACCACATGCAACACCATGCATGCCAAATCTAGCAAGGAAAATACACATGCAAATAGATACATGCAAAGATTATGGTTGTAGTTTCTTGATTTGGCCTTTCCTTGCGTGATTTTTGTTCCTCTTTCCTTCTTTTCCTTTCTTGCTCCAATGCCAAAATGCTCCAAGAAAGCTATAAGTTTCCAAGAGTGAGCGAGAGAGAGAGAAAGAATAATGAGAGAGCTCCAAACTGAAGTGACAAAAGGTTACCCACTAATCCTCAAAAGCCTTTTTATGAATGAGGCTTCTATTTTCTTCATTTTCCATTATTTTCCTTCATTTTCCTCCTCACATGCAACTTGTGACCTTTCACCTTACTTTTCTCCTAATTTCCATTTATTTTCATAAATAATTGTGCTAAAAATGCAAATTTTCCTTTCCAAATCTTTAGCCATTTCCTTTGCCAATTTCCTTGGCCATAAACAACCAAATGAAGACCCCCTAGGACGTCTTTCCCAAAATTCAGCTTTGAATAAGTGTCCCAACCACCGTGGTTATTATTTTTAACTTTTATTACATGGAATTTTCACCAGGGTTATTACATTTCCAAGAATGGAGGGGAAGGTTTGAGAGCCTTAACCAAGTTGGAGTCATCATTAGCACCATGTTTTTGCATCAAACCTAGGAAACAATGGGGTAGAAAAGAGTACATCTCTACCCCAAAACAAGTGTCCATATTTGAGAAAAAAACTCAATATCTTGCTTAATCTCTCATTGTACTATGAAAAACCGTTTAGAACACAATTAGATATCACACTTTGTTGTTCATGAAGACTATACGCAGTCATACAAGTCTCATGGATTTGGATAGAAACCATTAAATTGACATATTACTATTGTGGATTATAGATTATCATGAAAAATTTTAACCTCTAGGGTTTTGATGTTCATTTCTGGAACCTTGTCCATTTTCTCTACAAATAAGGACACGACATATTTTGAGATTGACCTACTTCTACGAAAACCTTCCCTTTGAGTGTGTTCTTGAAGGATGTGGTTCAATTAGGATTTGGGTTTCTGGAACCTCCATGCATGCTCAAATCAAAAATTATTTTTGAATATTTTGTCACACCATAATCTTCTAGTCGTTGAATGTCTTTGAGTACATTTCATGCATATTCCAAGACTTGGAACAATACTGGTATTACCATACTCTTTTGGATCATCTGATTCAGATTTCTTACTAGATACAAACCTCGAATCTAGTGAACAAAAGTCGTCCCACTAAGACTCTCGATAAAAATATGAAATTGAATATACTTTTCACTATTGATTACCATATCTTGTGTAGATCTTGTTGATTTTGGAGTGATAGTCTCCATATCCCATATTGTTTGAGCTACCCCAACTTTATCCACACCTCGATCTACAAATAGAGATAGACATAATCATTGAACAAACCCCACATCCCTGAACACCATGGGAATTGAACAAAAACCAATGAAAATGATAGATATGGTCATAAGCATGTAAGATCTTGCAAATAACAGGTCCTGCCTGAGAGAAAAAAACCAGAGTTCGAGACCCCACTTTCTACATTATGAAGATCTTTCCTGCTACTTTGAAACAAATGAATCTCTGTGAAGGCTTCTCCCCTAGCTCATTTGGCCACCATTGACGCCCATCGATTCACTAGAAACTAGCTACACATTTCTCCAATAGAAAGCATAAGCTCAGATGTGGATGCTTCAACATTGTAGAGCAGAACCCTAGCGTTATTTTCCATTGTCCAAAAAGGCACTCCACCCTATCATATTAATTATGTTTTTGTTTATGTTGTATTAGATTAATATTGAATATATAAAAACATATACTACATGTTTTTCAATTTATCATATATTTTTTAAATTAAAAATATTTTTTATTCATCGTATTATTTTATAAACCCTACATACATACACATAGGGAATTCAAATCTATGGCAATAGATAGACTCATTTATTTCGTAGGGATGTTTTTGCAATTCCTTTTAGGAGCTTCTCTCAAAGGGCACAATATTGCCATACTATTTTTCTTAGCTTTTATAGCTTTAAATAATTTATATGATGTTAGAAATACAATTGAATCTCCAATTTTGGGTAACATGGCTAAATTTATTTAAAAGTGATTGAAATGTTCTTAAATTTAAAATATTAATACAAGACCTTTATGCTAATTTTAATATTGATAATTATGGTATTGTTAATTTTTGTTTGTTGTTAAAAAATTAACATTCTAAAGATGAAGGTTGTGGATATGGTTCTTTCACAAGAAATCTGAATGGTGGTAACTTTTCTTGCAATTCTCTCATCTATACAAAGATACCCTTAAATGTAGTGCAAAGTCAGTTATCATTTTAAACATAAAATAAAGATACTATTGAATGTACTGGAAAGTCAATTATCATTTTAAACATATTTTGAGTTGGAAAAATAGATATATGTTAGAAAATAATTAATTTAGTTTCTTTGTATTCTTCAATTACCCTTGATATTTTTTTTTATTATTTTTTTTTAATTAAGATGATATAAAAAAAATTATTATGTGAAAATAAGGTGCCTCTTATGCAATAGTTGAAGTGATTACAAGTTAGCGATGAGATCTATGAATTTAGTTCTCTCACGCTTTAGAAATTAAAGGGATAATAATAAGAAATAATAATAATATTTGTCAATTGTGTTTCTTCATAGATTCCATGGAAAGAGTAATCATAATAATAATATTCAATTATGAATTTAGTTCTCTCACGCTTTAGAAATTAAAGGGATAATAATAAGCAATAATAATAATATTTGTCAATTGTGTCTCTTCATAGATTCCATGGAAATAGTAATCATAATAATAATATTCAATTGAAGTTATTTTCGGTGGTGGTAATGATTCTTATATTGGATACCCATATTCAATTAACAATATCGAGCCCAAACCCGAGGGCATTGAGTAGAAAGAGCCCAACCCTGAGGGCATTGAGTAGAAATGACTCTGCGACCTCCCAGTGACAAGGACAAGGTGCTTTAGAAATGGGATTTGGACCAATTAGACCAATTAATCTAACAGTCGGTTAAATATATATTATTATAATGGTTTCTAAGTGCTTTAAGAATGACATGTTAACCAATCTTGTGACCTCCCAATGACAAGGAGAATGTGCTTTAGCAATGAGACTTGGACCAATTAAGTTAACCGTCAGGGTTAAATATACATTATTATAATGGTTTCTAAGTGTATTAGCAATGAGATGTGGACCAATTGATCAAACTTTCTAGGTTAAATATATTGTTATAATAATTTCTCACTTTATTGCGTGGATAACACAGTATGAGGGTAGATCTCACATAAACATGTAAACAAACATAAACATGTAAATGTAAACGTAAACATTTAACATGTAATGTTTAACATTTAAAGTTTTTAATTTCATGTCAACCCTATCTTAAATCAATCTAATTATTGTTATGTATAAACACAATATAAATTTAAAATATAAAAGCCCTTTTTATATTTAGCCCATAAACCTCTTTATATTTAAAGAAGACTCAAAGAAGAGGTTTTATTTAGGTGAAGCCTATGGGCAATTATTATTAATACCATGAAAAAAAACATTATTAACCCTAATATTAAGATTAATAAAAATGAAGATGGCACATGGTATTGACCCATGGTATTGAGAACCAATGGTATTGACCCATAGTATTTACGTGGAATGTAGCCTATTTAAAGCAAGGAATCAAATCTTTTTTCACTCTATGCCAAGTTGCATATCAGGATATTTGATCCATCTTGACACTTGGTAGATCTAGAGTAAAATCGATCTTTACAAGTTAGTGATGATATCTATGAATTTAGTTCTTTTACCGGGATAATTATAAATAATAATAATATATTTGTCAATTATGTTTTTAGGGTGGATGCGAAAAGCCTAACCCTGAGGGCATTGAGGAGAAATGACCCCGTGACCTCCCAATAACAAGGACAAGGTGCTTTAGCAATGGGAATTGGACCAATTAAGCTAACCGTCATGGTTAAATATATATATTATTATGATGATTTCTAAGTGCTTTAACAATGAGATGTAGACCAACCTCTTGACCTCCAATAACAACAAGGACAATGTGCTTTAACAATGGGACTTAGACCAATTAAACTAACCGTGATGTTTAAATATATATTATTATGATGGTTTCTAAGTGTTTTAGCAATGAGATGTGGACCAATTGAGCTAACTTTCTAGACTAAATGTACTATTATAATAATTTCTCACTTTATTTTTAAAAATTTTGAATTTTGATATTAAATCTTAAAATTTATTTAGAGGGAAAAAACTAAAATCTCCTAATTTATAAATCTTAAAAAAAGATATTTCCATCCTTTAAAAAATAATAAAATAATAATATTAGCCAAAAAAAATCAGTATGCCTCTAAAAATCTATCATTTACAAAATGAAGAAGCGAACTTTATTTGTTATTTTATTTTATTTTAATTATAATGCATTGTGAGTATCCATGG
>APFE031715197.1:68066-175418 GCA_000404065.3 Pinus taeda | reverse complement strand
AATTTTTCATGCAGAAAGAGTTAATCTTGCAGACCAAACCAACCTCCCTAGAAGCCTAAGACTTTCTAGTGACAAACAAGACAATTAAGAGCAATCCTTCTCTAAACATGTATTTACCATACAAGAAATCAAGTGTTTTGATCCTACCTATAGTCCAACGTTGTTGTAGTAGTCCAGCCTCGTCGATCCAAATGAGCTCCTCCTTCACCTCGAAACCTGCATTCACTAACAATCAAACGATTAAATAGCACCTGAATATCTCATAAAATAAAACATATTCAACATACAGACCAAGGAGTATATGAAACAACTCATAATAACAAATTGTTGAGAAGAATGGACTTATTTGTATTAATAGGAAACAAAAGAAACCATTACAACCTGAGCCTTGGTGTTGTGCAAGTTCCTCCCAGGGTCTAGCAAGAGTTTTTCTTTACTTTGATAAGCTCACCCACTTCCAAATGAAACAAGAAAGGATGGTAATCTCTCCTCACAAGCTTCTACAAGGAAGTCCTAATTCCAGCAGCATCTACCCTTTGGAATGTTCAGCTTTCAACCTCTCCTCCTCTAGCCCAATGCCTGTATTTATAATGTTCTAGAGGAGGTTATTCAAGTCCAACATCAATGGGATACTCCCTCTTTTGGATGGGGTAGCTCCTCTCTTGATGGGATAAGTTCTTCTTTCATAGGGATGCATGAACCATCTGGAGGCGCTCAATACACGTCAAACAATCTTCTAGAATGCTCTAGAAATGACCACAAGTAACTTTTTTAAGATGAAACTCGCGCCTTTTGACCTTTACAGGAGTAGGCACCCATCCCTTGACTTACAGAGCATACAAGTATGCAGGTACAATGAGCTTGGGATGCGTACACGCAGGAAAGGTAGAGGGAACCTGCGTACCCAGAGATAAACATGATTTTTAATGACTTTCTCTCTTTCTTGATGTTTGACATGGAGAGCAGAGGTATAAGGCTTGACAAGGAGGATAGTATGACTGTTGATGGAGCCATACTAACTGCAGATAGTCATGGTGACAAATTTTAGTGTAATAGACACAATGCACTAGCAGATGCCCTTAGTAGGAAGGGACAACTTGCAGCATTGGAGGGTGAAGACCGGGCAACAAGGAGTAGAAGTCGAATTCAGATGTCGGAAGAGATGCAAAACAAACTGAAGGAAAGTGTGGAAACCGATACTTTGGCGCAGAATATAGTGAAGCAAATAAAGGAAGGGAAGACACGCAGGTTCTTTCTACGGGACGGTTGCTTGTTCTTTGGAAACCGACTCTATGTTCCAAAGACATCTGGTCTTAGGAGGCACCTCTTGAAGGAGTGCCACGATTCTCCATGGGCTGGCCACCCAGGGCAGCGTTGTTCTTTGGCATTGTTGGAGAGGGTTCTTTTGGGAGAAGATGCGGGAGGAGATGGAGGAGTATGTACATACGTGCATCATTTTTCAGCAGGAAAAATCGGATACACAAAGGCAAGGAGGACTGTTGCAGCCTTTACCTATTCCAGAGAGGCCATGGATGAGTGTCTCAATGGATTTCATTGTGCAGTTACCGCAGGTGCAGGGGTATAATGGGATCATGGTCGTTGTTGATCGTTTTTCCAAGTATGTTGTCTTTGTTCTGACAAAGATACCTTGTGGAGCTGAGCGTATTTCCGAGTTGTTCTTTAAGAACGTGGTGAAGTATTGGGGAATGCCGTTGAGTATCGTGTTGGATAGAGATCCACGGTTTACAGGGAGATTTTGGACGACATTGTTCAAGTTAGTTGGGACAGAGTTGCTGATGAGTTCGAGTTATCATCCACAGACAGATGGGCGGACCGAGCATATCAATGCACTGTTGGAGGACTAGTTGAGACATTATGTCACGGCTGATCAGAAGAATTGGCCTGAACTCTTGGATATTGCTCAGTTTAGCTACAATATTCAAAAGAGTTCCGCGACGGGGTACAATCCATTTGAGTTGGGGAATGGACAGATGCCGGTTGCACCGCACACCGTTGAGACCACAGGTCGTATGAGGAGTCCTCATGCGAAGAGATTCATGAAGGCTTGGGAGGAGACCTTAGAGTTGGCACGATTGCGCTTGCACGATGCTGCAAGGAGAATGAAGAAGTATGCTAATAGGGGGAGACGGGATGTACAGTTCAGTGTGGGAGATATGGTGTTTCTTAGGATTACCGGAGAGCAGTTTCAGCCAGCCAAGGGGACGACCGCCAAACTGACATGGAAGTATGAGGGACCATTTCCTGTGAAGAAGCGAGTGGGGGAGGTTGCTTACGAGCTAGAGCTTCCACACCATATGCACATGAAACATCCAATTTTTCATGTGAGTCAGTTGAAGAGATGCAGGCTTGATTCAGACCATCCAGAGAGAGATGAACCGCAGGGATTGGTTGCCACCAAAAACAGGAATACCTTGTCAGATGGAAGGGAGTATCGGAAGAGGATAGTTGGGAATCGGAGGACTCGCTTTGGAGATGGAAGTGGAAGATTACGAGATTTGAGCGGAGAGTACTTAGACGTGGAGGATTGTCGAGGGCGACAATGATTTCCAGTGGGGGAGGATGTAACGCCTTAGAGCTGCGGCCCGGGCGCGCGCCTCTTGCATGATGGAAACGCGACTAAGTGCGAAGGAGAGCGCTCTCACAATGCGGATGTGCGCGCATATGGAGGAGAGCGATCGTTGGTTTATAGGGGCGTTTGGCGATTTGGCTACGCACGGGCCGACGGTGGAATGAGCAAAGGTGTGGGCGAGCCGACGCCCAAACATACAAACGATGGGGCATCCATGTTAGGATTTGGAGGGTCGACCATAGTTGGTCGCACGCCCTCACAAAGGGTATATACATGGAGCGTGCAAGAGCCATTTGGACATCATTCGATCGGTGAACATCACACATAAACAGCGCAGAGGTGCAGGTCGCAACGCACAAGGCATTGTGCGACGCTTGTGCAGCGGTTATGAGGTGATGCGCCCACCGGTCGGGCGAAGGACACGGGCATAGGTGTAACGCAGGTCAGGCGGTGGAGCGCACGGGCACCCGCCCACACGGTTGGCACGGCGTGTGGTGGTAAACGGAGGTTGGGCGATGGAGCGCACGGGCGCTCGCCCACCAAACAGTGAACGTAGGTTGGAACACGAGCGCAGGTCGTGCACAGGCGCGCTTGCCTGTTAGGCAAACGCGTTGGCGACTTTGTATTTGGGTAAGGCGTGGGCAGACCGCCATGCGCTCTTGTACGGGCGAGCACCCGCCTTGATTGTAAACGTCGGTTGAGTATTACTCCCAGTCATGTAAAAATTCTTCCATATAATAAAAGATCATTCTTGTACATGTTCTTGTTCTTGGTTTCGTTTATCATGCATTATAATGGAATTCCGCACATTATAATTAATAAGTGAAGTTTTATGAAAGTGAAGGCGTAGTTCGTAAATAACTTAACCATGGAAACGGTGAGTTGTTTAGGTGGTGCTGCACCCGCTCAACTTAAGAAAAAAAGAGTTGGGGGCATGACACTACCCCTCCAACTCCATCTCTCTATCCCTCCCCCGCTCCCCCTCTCTCACAAGTCCTCTGTCTCATCCTTCATCTCTCTCCCTTTCTCTCCTACCTTCCTCTCTCTTTCCCGATCTCTCTCTTTCCCCCTCCCCTCCAATCCTCTCACTATCTCCCTCCCTCTATCATTCTCTCCCTCCCCCCTCCAACTTTGTCTCTCCCTCTCCCTCCCCTCCAATCCTCTCATTGTCTCCCTCCCTCTCGCATTCTCTCCCTCCCCCCTCCATCTTTGTCTCTCCCTCTCTCTCTCTTACCCTTCTCTACCTCTTTCACTCCTCTTTCTCTCTCTCTTCATTCATCCTCTCCCCTCTCGTTAAGTGTATTTTCATCTCTCCCTTGTTACTCCCCCTATCTCGCCTCCTCTATCAATCGATGTCATTGTTCTTCCCTCCCATACATATCTAGAGTTAATATATATCATGATATATTAATATATTTTATACTACTACAAATTTAATATTGTATTAATAAAAAATTATTAAATTTAAGAATATTAATATTATAATATATTAATATGAATATTAGATTTAATATTATTATTATTAATCTTTTAATATTAATATTAAGGTTAATAATATTTGTTTTGCATTGTATTAATAATAATTTGGCCTATAGGCTTCACCTAAAGAAAACCTTTGTTTTAAGTGTTACTAAGTATAAAGAGGTTTACTAAGTAAATATAAAAATAGGTTTTATTTATTTACCATACCTCTCCCTTATTCATATTTATATTCATTTATCATATCTCTTTTACTTACCATAGTGTTTGGCCCATAAGATTGGTATATAATTAAATATTGATTTCTAATCCTATTTGATATATTTTTATTTATTTACCATAGTTCTTTATATCTCTTTTGTATTTATTTATTTACCATACCTCTTTTATAAATATGGTATTTACCCCACGGTATTAATAATTATTTGTCCCGTGGTATTTGGCCCATAGGCTTCCCCCAAATAAAACCTATTTTTTGAGTTTTAGTAAATATAAAGATGTTTATGGAGTAAATATAAAAAATGATTTTATTTATTTACCATAGCTCTCAACCAAATATTAAAAAAAAATGTGAGATTTACTCCCATTATGAACTTCATTTTCCATTCCAATAAATATATATATACATATAGAAAGAAATGGTTAACATTTTTCTAAAATATATTTTTCTTAAAAAATATTAAAAAACAAAAAAAAAAAAATAAAATATTAAAATAAAAAAATAATATTAAATTTATTAATATAATTTTTGACCTGGCCTTAGAGTCCAAATTAGCCGTTATTAGCCGTTATGTAGCCATTGGAGTCTGTGTTATGTAGCCATTGGAGTCTCTGCTCAGTCTATTTAACATGCTAGGCCAGATTTGTTTCTTCACTTGTCCTGACGATGAAACACACTAGTTGGTTCGAAAGGCATCGACAAAGATCTTTTTCATGTGATTTACGCCTAAGCTCTTCTTAAAAAAACATATGCGATTAACAAAAAAAAAAAGGCACATAAAAATATAAAAAGATTAATTTCTCGTTAATAAAAATATATTTTAAATAATGGATTTATGATCAAGTGCAACGGACTTCAACCAAAAAAAATCCTTCTTCCTACATTTTAGGAGCCCTGTTTAATTTTATGTTCATTCCCATTTCAGTTTTACATGGCCAAGCCTGGAAACACATTTATTATCTCCTCTCGCACTCCTCTACGATGAAATCGGGTAGTTAACACGCGGAAAGAGTCCAATGGTCTTCTCGGATTACCCGGAACCGATGCTGCGTCAAACGTCGACCGCGGTCACACATTCCTATTCCTTCAGCTGATCCCCTACGCTAATCAATTCAACGTAGATATTCAATAAGTGGAAGATCCAAATGGTCTCTATGAGTTCATGCATGAACTCAGATATCGCAACCTCAAATCTTGAAATTCGGATCCGCCTCCCTTCCACTTTTCCGTCATGTATTTATAGACTATGACCCTTTGTGAGTATTGTATATGCATGAAATAGTTTATGTGCAATTCAAATCAGCCCTACACAGCATTTCTGCCATAATTTTTGTCATGTCCAACCAATAGCTAGGAACCATCTATCGTTATTCAACATCCGAGATTTTCAGCGATATCCGATTAAGGGCATAAAAGTTGTCATTCCTGACACATCGTTTTCAACACAGAAATAAACTGATAATGTCATTGCCCATGCAGATGAAAATCAGTATGTCTGTTATTGTAGATGCTGCTCTCCTCTTACTTGTGATGACGTTGTTGTTAAAGGAAGTCTCCGCCACATGCAGGCAAATGCATGGGATTACTGATAAAAGAATGAATGTTCATTCTTCCGTTGAAGCGGCAGTAGCAGTAGAAGGTTTAGCTCTATGGCAATCACTTGCAGACGGTCAACCCGAGAACAATCTTCCAAAACCGCCACCACCGCCTCAAAGCAGTATTGTTGGCTCGTCGTTGGAAGCGGGGTTAGCCGGAAAATCTTGCGGGCCTCATCACGACGAAAATGTTCCATGTCCACGAACAGAGAAGTACAAGATGGACGTGAATGGCAAGGCAGAGATAACAAGGAATCATCAGACTTCCATTATGGCTGGAAAGAACAAGTCAGCAGATACGCCCGGTTTAATGATTTAATTCTATTATAAAACCCAGGGCCTTCTCGCACTAGTATATAAAACTTAGGGCCTTCTCTCACTATTATGTATTGTGATCTTTTGCGTGTTCTTGTTCGTCATAGGATACATTTTGATCTTTATAGTATTTTTTCTTTGAGTAGATTTTGTTTTCTTCTCTTATAGATTTTGAGTAAAAAAATTCATATTTTAAAGGAATTGGACTCAAGACTTACTTATTTCATAGTCCAATTTACATAATATTTTTTTTTTTCAATAAGAAATGAGATATATAGATGGCCCAGAATTAAAAATATCAGATATGTTTCATTTTTTTCAAAATAAAAGAATAACATCAAATAGAAATATAGTGGTTATAATTATATTTATTTTTATTTCATCTTTTCCTTTCCAATTTATTATGATTTTAAATATTTTTTTACTATAAACAAGTGTCTAAATAAATAGTAATCAAGATTTGGTTTTTTCTTTATAAATATAATAAATCCTTTATTACTCTTTCTTATCCAAAATTATATTATATAAAACATAATATATAAAATAGTTTCTCAAATATTTTCTCCCATATCCTTAAAAATATAATTACATCATCAAAATTAAAATTCTTGAAATTGAGCATCAAAATATACTTAGATAACTTTTCATGTACATTCTTTTTCATTTTTCTATTAAAAAAAAAATCAGTTCGATACGATAGAACTTCCACCTATTATATACAACGAAACACAATAATGTAAGAATGGTAGTCCAATTTCTTTGGGGATGAGCCTTCTCATATTCTATACCTTCTTTTAAAACAAAAATAATCTCACCACAGTTTTCACGTTATGCTTTTCAACTTGGCCGTATCTTGGCCCTATCATTTGTGCCTTTTGCTATGAACCGCTTCGTCTCAATTAATAATACCCACCAACCTCCACTCAAAAAAATAGAATAAATCAATAATAATTCCCAAGAAAGTGATATTAATTAAATTCGATTTATATAAAATTTCCCAATTTTTTATAGCAAAATTTAATTTCAAAATGGATACTAATGAATTCTTTGTTTGATGAAAAATGTTATTGAATATTTTTTTAACATTTTTTTCCTTTAATCAAAATATACTTGATATCTTTTCATGTACATTCTTTTTCATTTCTTCATTCACGAAAAAGTTTTTTCAGATCGATATGATAGAACTTCCACCTATTATATACAACGAAACACAATAATGTAAAAATAATATTTTAATTTCTTTGGGGATGAGCTTTTTCATATTCTATACCTTCTTTTAAAACAAAAATCATATTCTATACCTTCTTTTAAAACAAAAATCATCTCACCATAATTTTCACCTTATGCTTTTCAACTTGGCAATATCATTTGTGCTTTTTGCGCATGAACCGCTTCGTGTCAATTAATAATACCCACCAACCTCCACTCAAAAAAATAGAATAAATCAATAATAACTCCCAAGAAAGTGACATTAATTAAATTCAATTTATATAAAATTTCCCATTTTTTATAGTGAAATTTAATTTCAAAATGGATACTAATGAATTCTTTGTTTGATGAAAAATGTTATTGAATATTCTTTTAACATTTTTTTTTTTAATCATTTAGTAGGCACATGAATTGTGATGATGGCCATATTCGAATCATTGTATTTTATTGGAGTTGTAGATTAAACTATTTAAAATATTTAATTATTCAAATATCTATAATTAATTAGGTTAAATTATGAAAAATAAATTTTATTTAAATTAGTTTATTATGAAGTAAATTAGCATTTGTATGAGAAGTTACAAAGGAAATGGTATAGGTCGGTAATGTATATGGAAGAAGAGAATAGATGAAAAAAATGTGATATGTTAAGTGATGTAACTATAGCCAAATTTGAATGAAAAAAATAAATCTTAATGTTAAATGTAATACAATAAAGCAATCTAGTCAAAACAGAGGCATGCGAAACTTCCTTTCTAAGCGCTCAATGTAAGAGCTTACTTTCATTAAAAATTGCATCCCATACACAACCTTTGTCTTTCATTTCCTCATCGAGACTGAAACCTTCACCCTCATATGGTAATGGTTCTAGATCATTTTTTTGTGCAAATTCTCCAGTGGCATTTCCATTTATACACATCTCCATTAACATAATCAAAGGCCTAGTTCTTTTGATAAGGATTTGTGGCAGCCCATATTTCCTAATCTGCAATCAATTCTACATCACATGCATCCATTAATTATTCTAATGAAATATTGTTGCCTGGGTACTTGAAAGACAGTCCCTCATGTCTGCAAATGGCAGTGTAAACAAACAGTATGCCTAAAAAATTCATCAAGCTCAAGGAGAGAAGCCAAATATGTGTGTCAGATTGTGAATGGACCGAGTTAATCCTTCTTTATTATTTTCAGCCTCAAATACAATATCCTTGAGAGTGTAGTAAAAATTGGGCACAAGTAGCATAAGAAACTATTCACAAGGGGGCACGATCTTCCTTTATTCCATTTCTGACCTTCAAGAAAAATTTATAAACTAAGTTTATTCCTTTTACTACCAAATCCATAAATTTCTAGTAGACCTTACCTTGACTTTTTGAGTTTCAGTCGTTGTGCGCTTGCACTTCTCATCACATTTTCTTGCTCAATTCTCTCTCTTTAGTACTATGTTAGTTTTCAAAGCATCTTTAACAATTTCATCATTGTTGTTTTATTGTTTTACCATTATTGTTTTTTATTGTTTTACTACTTCCATAAACCTATAAACTCTTCTTAACCTATTTGGACATACAACGTTTGAAGACATGTTTCTTGCAGTCCATGCCCTAGCTTTCTGCAAGAGGAAATGAAGAAACAACCCCCAAAAGAATTTTCTTGACTTGTTAGCCTCCACATTATTGTCATGATTTCCATCTATTACTCCTTGAATGTTTTGTTGTTGCTTCCATGCCAAACATGCTCGTAAAAGAGAATAGTAATTTTGACATGTAGGGGAAATATAACAAACATCATGATTCCCCCTATGATATTTGAATCAAAATCTCCATCCTACAGTAAGGAGATGCATTTTGAGTCTTATGTGATTTTGTTTCTTTAAAGTCTTGTGCAAATTAAGATTATAGTTAACAATTTCTGAAGGAAAATATTCAACACCAAAGGTTTCTCCTTTTGCAGGAGACTTCCATGATTGAGATTATATGCACCCTAACCACTTCTGTTGTACAATTTTTCTTTGTATTAGTTGGGGTTCAATATCATCATCATCATCTAGAATAAGGATATCCTGAAGTAGCCATAAATTTCCTTTCTTATAACTAACTTTTCTTCTAAATCCACGAGTAAGATATGAAAAGAGACTACGGTGGGATGTTTGACAATTTTTGTTTTTAAAGAGAACTCAATGATGGAATACAGAAGATAAACTTGGGACCATATTTGCAACACTTTAATTCTAGAGTGCTTCAAGTGGAGAAATCCCCAAATCTCTTGTGCTTTGATTACATGTGTGAAATGTTATCTTCAAAAAATTTCATTTTGTATTGACTCATGGTATTGGATATCTACATGAAGGTCTCAATTTTAATGAAGAGACAATCAATCACTGAGTTGTTTAGTGTAAGTGCAATGCGAAATTCCTCTTCTTTCTAACATTGAAAAAAATTGTGAGGTTAGGTCATGCGCATCACAATGAATTCAACAAGAAAAGGTGTGTAATTTTCTTTTGAGGTTAAATTTATCCTACAGAGGTTTGAGTCCATAGAAGGATACCTTGAAATTTTTAATACACCTCCCATAGAATAAATGAGCGATGAAATCCAAAATACTCTTAAATCCATCTCTGAAGCTCCATATGCAGCTGTAAAAAATAAATAAATAAATAAAATAAAATAAAAAATAAAAATAAATAAATAAATAAATAAATCTACAACCATCTAAAGGTGCAGTGCTAGTATACAGAATGTGGATTTGAGAGAGGATGTGATATAGGAGAGAGGAAGGGAAACAAATATTAATGCTCAACCAAAGTATATTCTTATACTCTCATCAACAACACCTTAGTATGTGGAAGGCCTTTGCAACTACATGCTAGTTGCAGTAAGTAGAATGGAGTGTCAACGTGAAGATACAGATGGTAAGAATGAGAATATAAATATGTTGGAGATGAAAGAATATGTTCCAGATTTGCATCCATTTAGGTTGGCCATTTGGCTACAAATTTGTGAATATGGAAATTTTTTCTTACCGACTTAGATGATTAAAAAAACAAATTTGGTTGTACTTCCCAGGGTAGTATACTACAATAGAGAATATTATAATGAAGCCTTTATTGAGGAAAATGAAAATGATATAGACAGATTGAGAAGCAAGCATTTTGAGTTCAACAGATTGAATGTTTCTCATAAATATTCTATAGTTGGTACAATGATTGTTGTTAAAAACACCTGGATGGAATGTACAAAGTGGGAAATGCACTGATATTTCTGTCTATAAATGTATTTAATGCCCTTTATACAGAGAGTTTGTTACATGTAGAGGGCATGATGCATGAAGCAACTACATTCCTTGATCATGTAGTGAAAAATAGAGAGGTGCATGTGCTTTGATACAAGCAAGACTTTAATTGAGGACTTATCTATGAAAGGCCATATATTAGAAGCATTAAAGATTTTACATGAAATGCTAAAAGAAGTTTTCTTATTTGATATCAATACTTGCAGTGTCTTGATAAATGCTTTTTGTTCAAAGAAGCAGGTGCATGAAGAATATATGATCGTTAGCTTATTGCTTGACAAGGATTACATTGCAGATAATGACATTTATAGTGTATTTATAAATATTTTATGTAAGTATGGTAATATTCATGAACCTCTCCCGGATGTGGGTGACACGTCTGAAATTAATGAGGAGCCACATGCTGGACATGGGCAGCCTCAAGTGTAATGTAGGCATTCAATGCCTGATTGCCGCCAAGGAATATATGGCGGGGTTCAACTTAGGAACACATTCAATGCTCCGTTCTCTCCGTAGGCTCGACTGCAACGAGCAGTTATGGTGTTCGAGGTTCGAGGTAGAATTACAGTGTTTAAAAAAGGTGATGGGGAGGCTCAGATCATGCTGGTTCATGCACAGCAATTGGCCTTTGTTGCTCCGACTCCCGCCTGGTCATCCGCTCCCAGGGAGACCATACCCACCATCCCTCTGCTCATTGGTTGTAGATCTGAAGTGCGAGGGGAGTGCGAATTGGAATCCTTCCTCAATTCCGCCTCTGCCTCAATTCCGCCTCCCTATCCTACTCGGCTCCTCATCCTTGGCTCTGCTGCAAGTATGGTTGGGCCACGACAGCACCTGCTTAGCCATCGAGGCTCGGCTCGGGGAGGGTCCTCTCGGCCTCCTGCTCAGGAACCTCACCCCCATCGCTGTAGATGCTACTGCCATGGCTTCTCTGACGCCATGCCTCTCCAAGCAAGCCAATTTGTGGACTCTCGCAGCCCAGACCCTTCAGCTCCTTCGCCGGCCTTTGGCTCAGCCATTTTTACCTTCAGTAGCTCGCTGGACAGACCCCGCATCAATGCTCATGTGTCGGTTCTTTTCCTGGAGGAAACACCAACTGAAAGTGAAGAACTCCGCGACAAAAAATTGCACTAGGACGAGGCTCAAAATTTGTCGAAGCTATGCCAGGAATGGCCGCAGAACAAGCTCCCAAGCCTCAGGAAGCATCAACTTCTAAGGTGGACGACGTCAACCTAGGTCCCCACCCTGCTGTAGAGGAAGCTGAAAGATTTGGATGGTGCCCGGTGGTCGAAGAGGAACCAGAGGAGTAGCTGGCCCTACGCTCAGCTTCACCCTCTCCAGCATCCCTCAGGTTTTGCTTCGGCTCTCGGTTTATGTCATGTAATCCCAATGCTTTTCTGGTCATGTTGTTTTGCTGCCCCTACGTGGGATCATAATGTTGGTAGTATGTTGCCCCTGCGTGGGTTACTCATTTTGATTTGGATGCTCCTTTTTTAGAGTCACAGTACCCCTGCATGGGAGGTTTTTTGGTCATAAGCAAGATGTTGTGTTCAAGTATGGCGCCCCTGCGAGGGCTGCTCCTATGAGGATCTCTCTCAGTTCAGAATGCCAAGGCTTAGCCTCTGGTGAAGATTCTACATGACTGTAATGTTTTGCATGTTACTGTAAATAATAGATTAGTTTTTTAGCGAGAAAAAAAAATATTCATGAACCTCTGAAGGGATTTAATCAGTTCGAATTTGAAGTGTGCGCTCAAGATACAGAGACATGCAATATTTTGCTAGATACATTTCACAGTGTAGGTAGAGTAATAGAAGTAGGTAGACCTAATGCTCCTAAGATTGCCTCCACAACATAATGACACAACACTTTGCCATCAAAGTGAACATCACAACCTTTTTCATGAGGAATCTTGATTCCTACAGTAATCAAGTTTAGTCTACATCCTTTTCTAGGTTATTCATATGAAGGAATTTGTAGCTCTTACTCTGCCTCAAGCCAGTTATTACTATCCTTCACATTTTCAATAATATCTCCACTATCATCTAACTGAAATGGCAAAGAATTGAGATCATGATGATGAAATATTTCCGTTCTTTCTCTTCATTTTTAAATGTGTTCTTTCAAGTTTACATTTAGTCATAATCTTCTCTTTACCAATAAAAACTTCAGTACTATCCTCTGGTATAACTCTACCTCTACTTGGCAAGAAATTCAGATAAAAAATTAGATTTTCCTTCTTTCTCTTTATACTAGGAATTTTTTGTTTAATATTATAGTTTTCTATAACTTTTTAGGCATCAGTAAAATCTTCAATCTTTTTATATTTGAATCTATTTTCATGCTGAAACTTTTTGTTACATGAATACGGGGATACAAATATACATTATGTAGAAAAGAATTTTCCTGCATCTTTCGAGATATCACCATGAATCTTTTACTATCCTTTTAGACTCACATCTTCCTTTTTCACAACATATCTATTTTTTCCATGTGAATACTAGGAGAGTCTTGTGAGCTCTTAGAAAAGATTCACTTTTTTGCTCATTATCATTGAAATTTACAAGGAGTCCCTTTCATTTGCTAACTCACCGAGTTCTGGTTTTACTTCTTTATCTTTCAAGTTTATTGTAAGTGTTATTTTGGTATAACTTCTCTTCCTTCTCCCTCCACATTTGGTTTCTCTTTCATGCGCCTTCCGTCTCATCTCTTTAAAGTATGGTTTAAGTTTGTCAAATATATTTATTTTTTATTTGTTCTCTTTCTTTCTTGGCATCCTACAGTGCATTTTATCCACCATAGTTGAAAAACATGTAAGTACAAAGTTAGTTTCAATACATGTTGAATCTTTCATTAAGAAAACATTCTCAATAGAAACAAACTCCTTTGATATGCACATGGGAGGTTGACCATAACACCATAGATTCTCTTGTACATTGTTCCTCACCATCTAACAAATGGTGGTGGGAACCATGAACGTGTTCCACAACAACAATGAAAATTTGCTATCATGGCCATCTATTGAGAAAGAGGTGCATATGCACATTCCCCATAAGCCTCTTGCTCAATTGATGGCCATGATAACAATTTTTTCGATGTTTTTGTCCAAGAAATTTATCATTGCAACCACCACCATTTCAGGTGTACATGTGAATTTCAGGTGTTACAGTTAGTTGGTCCATATGAAAATCAAAGGAGAAGTGCCTCGATTGATGAAATTTTCTTGCTCAAAGCTTCAAAACTTGTTGAAACCCACTCTTACTTACATCTTTTGTAACTCTGGTTCATAAAATGAACTTTAAGAAGAGATAAAAATCTTAAAGAGGTGAGACCAAAAGCAGGGGAGAGGACAACTGAATTGAGAGGGAGAAGAAAGAGAAATTGTACCAAAATAATAGATACATAGAAAATCGATAGATAAATATGTAAAACCACAACAAGGTGAGTCAACAGATGAATCCTTTATGTTTTTATATAGCTTGAGCTCTTTCTTCCTGTGATCGACTTCCTCTGTAACAACCTGCATAAAGTCTTAGAATAACAACCTTATCCCTCTTATGGATCACCTCACTATCCTTCTTCTTCACCTCATGTATCCGCCACAACTTGATACCTAAAAACATGTCCTCCACACTCTGACCTGCCTCTCATGAAATAAACATATCATTCAAATTGTTAGCACTATAAAAATTAGCACAATGAGTATCCACATAACCTCTCAAGGTACTGAATTATGTACTGACATTATTATATAATTCATTCTCCTACAACCCATCATAGCCATAGCACCAAGGAATCCTTAAAAACTTGTAAGCATTGCATTTATCCTGCCATGATTCCAGCAATCTCCTCACCATTTCCAACATCTGGGGAGGGACAAAGTTCCAAAAGCCTCCTATGATCGCCATTAAGGACCAAAAACTGGTGAGGGAATCCATTGAAAAATTAAAATCTCTAACATACATTGGATTTCAAATCTCAAATCCTACTTTCTAATATATTGGTATAAGATTCCCCAATTTCAATCTTACAGCTACGACTTTCCCCTTTTTTTCCTCTTTACTAAAATGGGTATTGTCCCTTTTTCAATCCTTTCAAATTTAATATTGAAATTATGTTCAAAACATCAAAAAGAAAAAGGGGCATTGAGGAATTCATGTTGAGTACGCATTCTGGGCTGAAGAGCATCATTCTTCGCTGTGAATAATTTGATAAAGATTGTGGCAGATCTGTGTGTATGTGTGGAAGGGGTCCAGTGGATTCGTGTGTATATATTTCCATAGTGAAATGATGCGTGAACATGTTCAACCCTGCAATAAACAATATATTGAACCCTTCAAGCAAAACAATAGGAATCCTTTAAGGAGAAATAGAACAGATACAGATATCAGTGCTACAAAAGTAGCTGACAGTGATTCTCTTGCTGTAACCTGTTTTTCCTGTATCATTTGGTTAACTAACATGTCACTATGTAACAAAAG
This sequence comes from Pinus taeda, assembly GCA_000404065.3. NCBI lineage: Eukaryota > Viridiplantae > Streptophyta > Pinopsida > Pinales > Pinaceae > Pinus > Pinus taeda. Next base: position 160,241 of record APFE031715197.1, on the reverse strand, counting down.
GAAAACATCAATTAAGCATTAAGATATTAGATTAGAGGAACTATGCTTGCATGAGAAATTGAAGGCAGTTGTATCTCTCTAAGAATATTCTAAATTTTTTTTTGTCAAATATACATTCTTTAACCAATCCAGCAGTTTCTTGCATGTTATATTTATGGTACAAGATGAATTATTCATTCATGTTGAAATTGAATTACATTTCTTTTATTCCTTATCGTGTAGAAAGATTTGCTAATCTATGGCTGGTATGGCTAACGTTGTTTTTAATTTTTACATTAGTGAGTCTTGACATTTGAGAATGAAATTTTTTGCAAACTTTCTCCAATTCCCTCAATCTCCACTGCATCCCCTGCAGCTATCCCTTCAACTCTTGATTTTCCTCAGAAATCACAGTACTATAATCAAGCTCTTTTGAGTACAAAATTGCTAAACTCCTGCGTGTGATTTCTTCTTCATGGGGAAAATGCATCCCGCTATCACTATTGAATGAAAGGAATATGAAATTTTCACATAATAACTATCATGTGTGCTTCTTAGCTTTTCTTTTTGCAACAATAGGAGTTGTATTTCTGTTCTCGATGGAAATCTGGAATTTTGTGCAATGAGTTTACTTGATTGAAAAGAGAGTTTGTGATAATTGATCGATTTGTAAAGGACCATTTCTTCTTCTTCAGAAAACGTTGGGTGTACCTATTCAAAAAATAAATTTAGATCATTTTGATGTAGGGAAAAAATCATATTCAAGGACATTTTTAGTAGCAACGTAGATTCTGAGAATCACAATTTCTCACACAAGCTTCTATTAAACATACTCAGTTTTACTTCAATTATAAGAAATTAGTAGAAGTGCTAGACAACCTAAGGTTAAGAATTTTGTTCACATTATGAAAGATTTAAGTCAGATGAAGGAAACCATAGCTATTGATACAGGCTTAGTTTTAAAGTTGATTTCAAAGAAGCTAATTGTATTGATTCAGATTTTCTGAAAAAATCTCATGTTCTTAACTTCCGACATTAGCTTAAATTCAGAGAATTTTTTTTTTTATTGAATCAGATTTTCTGAAAAATTCTCATGTTCTTAACTTCTGACTTGAGCTTAAATTCAAAGAACCAAGTGGCATTGATTGAGGTTGCATTAATAACCCAAAGTTAAACAATTCAGGTTTGACTTAAGGAACCCACAATAGTTGTCAAGAATAAACATGAGAAGGCTTTTTGCCTTCGTGTCTCAGTCATAGTGAGAGAACCCACTAGTATAGATTCAGACCAAGTTAAAAGCCTCGCTGATAACAACATACAATTGACACATAAATGCTGAAATAATGAAATACATTTTAATAATTTGATCTTGGATTCAAGAAACTCATGCATATTCTCTTAGGGTAAGATTGAAATAACTTTCAACTGATTCTGACTTAATTCATGAGAAACTACAGTATTAATTGAGGTTACCATATGGAAGGCATGTATACGATTTGAACAACACAAACCTGATTGGTATGAAGCTAGTTTAAGAAACTATTCATATTAATGAAAGCTTGGATCATTTATTTGGAATGGTTGAGCTTATATTAAATAATATATTTGGTTTTAATGCATTCACCAGAGACCCCCTTGCATAATTTAATCTAGAATAAAATAAACAAGGAAAAATAATATTAAATTCATAAGTCAAATATGGTAGTGCTAAGAAATAAAAATTGAGTATTATTCACTCCAATACCTTCATACATTCATTCCATTTGAAGCCTTGAACCATTACAAGAAATCAAATTAATATGGTGCAACAATACTCCCTACCACAACTCCAAAACCTCTCCATTTCTCATAAAATATACTAAATAATTACAGTAGCGTAATTCCCAAAGACTCTCTACAAAAAGCCCCCTTCAACAGGATGCAGAGGTGAAAAAAAAATATAATTTTAAACGATCTCTAGAATCCACTTTTCTGGTAGATTCAAACCCCCCTCATCTTTAGAAAAGGCCGAAGATTTATTTAAATCAGTTTTTGAGCGATGGGGATACGATTCCTACCCTAACCGTTGAACCATAATTAAATTTTGACAGATCTCCACGATGCTAAAATTTGATAAATAGTTATAAATTTGGAAATCTCTAAATAAATTTGAAACCAATTGTTTGTGTGTAGTGAATGAGGGCCTTTGGTTGTAAACAAGTGGTGCAGAAATATTGTGCTCATTCACTGTTCTCGATTTTTTATTTTTTCTTAAATTTTGAAATTTTTAATCCCAAGAATTAAGAAAAGAACATACTTAATGCTACATTTAGAAAATTTATAGGACATAATGGTGGATGATTCTAATATACCTAAGGTATAGGGAGAAGGAATCTATGTGGAGTTAGGAGGAGGAAATAACCCACCAACAACTCAATTTATAGAGATCCTGAAAATTTGACAAGAATATTTGTCTCACATCATAACCATTCATGAATTGATGTTGAAAGGTAGTGAAGAACAATAAAGGATAGTAAAACATCTAACTAAAAAATCTAGTCACAGGCCAGTAGAGACAATGGGAGATGGAGAAAAAATAGAACCATGAAAATAAAAATTTTTGAGATAAAAATAGAAAAGTTTGAATGTGGGGATGAATCAAACAAAACGTATTTAAAGAAATAGAAAAGGAAGAAGAAAGTAGAGTTGCAAGGGGAGCTCAAAAAAATAAAACCCCCTACTTTTGATGGTGAAAAGGAGGAGGATGCGGAAGCATGGCGTCTCAATATCTCAAAGTAATGCCAACGTTATGAGTATGAGAGTAATTTGAAGGCTAGATTGACCATTCATCAGCTAAAGGGGAAAGGTACTCTTAGTTGGGAGGAGGTCAAAATAGTGCACATGTTAAAAGAAAAGACGGTTCCTTGGGAAGAGTTCAAGAAAAAATCATGTCTAGATATTTAATGGAATGAGACTATGATGATCATGAAATGAAACTTCATCAGTTAATATTGGGACAATTAAGTATGGATGGTTTTTGGTCTAAATTCACCAATTTTTTGTGTTATGCTCCCTACATCAAGGAAGAGAAAGCCAAAGTGCAAAGGCTTTTAAATTACTTATCGATTTCTTATAAATAAAGGATAGGGTTTGAAAATAATAAAATAATGGACGAAGTAGTTAGGAAAGAAAGACTATTTTATCAATAGTTTAAAATTAAAGGAGAAAGCTGAAAATCTTGGTAATATAAGGACAAAAATAAATTTACAGTGGTGACAAGAGGACAAAAATCTGCACATCTCAAAATTTTTGGAAGGGACCAATAATGGAAGAAATTCAAAAGAGGTAATTCAACCCAGGATGCACAATCTCAAATTGGGTCCAAACCAGTTGATCTAAATAATAAAAAGACATATGGGATCAACAAAAGAGAACCTTTGAAATGTGAGGGTTGTGGAGAATCTCACTTGTTAAGTGATTGTTTGCATGAAGTTAGTTATCTTCAAAACATATAAGCAATAAATGATGCAGAAATAGTAAATGATATTGCAAGGAATATCATGAAGATAAGTGTAGGGCTCACAGATAGATAAGTCGATCACCAATCAGCTATTATCAATATTCAAGGTACTATTTTGAACCATCTTGTTTATGTCTTAATTGATCGAGGGCCTACTCTTAGTTATATTAATCATCAAATTACAGAAAAATTTAAGTTAAACACTGAAAAGTTTACGAACGCAAGGTCTGTATAGTTAGAAACTGACACAAAAAGGAAGGTAACTAGCCATGAAAAATAGTGTCCCATAGATTTAAATGGCTATCCCACTGAAGTTAACTAAAATATACTTCCTTTAGGTTCATATGTTGTGTTAATAGGTATGGATTGGATGGGAAAACACAAATTGGTAATAAGCTGCTTAGAGAAAATAGTGAGTTGTGTAAATCAAGAAGAAAAAATCAAATTAATAAAAGGAAATCCAAAACCAATTTGTGTTAGAAATATTTCAGCATTACAATTGAAAAAGAGTTCCAGAAAAGGGTGTCAACTATTTGTTGTGAGTGTTGAAGCTAATGATCAAAAAACAAAAAACCAAAACATAGATAAATTTCCAATTATTACAGACTTTAAGGATGTTATTACAGAAGAGATTCGAGGTCTACCTCCCAACATAGAGATAAATTTCTCCATTTATCTAGTGCTATGATCTACCTTAGTCTCTATAGCACCTTACTAAATGATTATTCCAAATTTATTAGAACTGAAAATGTAGTTGCAGGAAGTTTTCAATAAAGGCTATATTAGACCTTGTGTTTCACCAGAGCCTGAGTGCTATTTGTGAAGAAGAAGAAGGATCGAACATTTAGAATGTGCATAGATTACTGACAATTAAATTACTTGACCATTAAAAACAAATTCCCACTACCTTGCATTCATGATCTATTTGATAAAGTAAGAGGCAAAACCATATTCCAAAAATTGATTTGAGAACCAGGTATCAACAAATTAAGAATAAAGGATGAGGACATTCATAAAAAAGCCTTTCAAACCACATATGGTCACTATGAATTTGAAGTGTTACCTTTTGATCTTACCAATGCACCACCAGTGCACTGACATCATTTATGTGTTTAATGAATAACGTGTTTACTAAGTAACTTCATAAATTTGTGTTGGTATTTATAGATGAAATTCTAGTGTATTCCGAAAATGAGGAGGAGCATAAAGAATATTTGAGACTTGTGCTACAAAATTTGAGAGAGCATCAATTGTATGAAAAATTTAGTAAATTTCAGTTCTACAAAGATAAAATACAATATATGGTCTACTTCATTTCAAAAGAGGGATTTTCTATTGATCCGGAAAATGTTAGGGCCATTTTAAGCTCGCCCATAACTAAGGATGTGTCAAATGTTCGATCCTATATGGGAATTACAGGATACTATAAAAGATTCATTGAAGTTTTTTGAAAACTGGCATATCCTATCACTTCATTACAAAAGGAATGAACAAAATTTGAGTGAACAACCAAGTATTAGGAATGTTTTGACAAACTAAAACATTTATTAATAGTAACACCTATTTTGATAAATGCAAATCTAGAAAAGGAATTTGTTGTATGAGAAGATGGTTGTTTGGAGGGTTTACATGGAGTCTTCATGCAAGATAAATTTGTAGTGGCCTATGAATATAGGAAACAAAATCCAAATGAAAAGAACTATGCAGTGTACGACTTTGAGTTGTTTGTTGTAATGCATGCCTTAAAAATGTGGAGACACTACTTGTTGGCTAAAAAGTTAACATTGATGATAGATGACATTAACTTAAAATATATTTTCATCGAGATATATCTTAATGTTAGACAATCTAGGTGGATATATTTCTCAGTGAATTTGAATTTGATATTAAACATATTAAGGCTAAAGAAGATAAACTACGAGATGCTTTATGTAGAAGAACAAATTCACTTATGGAAATTTCTGTTAGAGGCGTCATTATAGTTTTGTTGAGAATATCATGAATTCAATACAGGAGGATCAGATTTATCGGGAAATTTACTAAAAATTGTAACAAATAGAAGTTTCGGGATATGATGAAAATTCAACAAAATTGTGAACTTATAGAAATAGATTGTACATTCCAAATGCAAGTGCTTTAAAAGAGTTGATATTGAATTAGCATCAAAACAAACCATAATTTGGACACCATAGTTATAAAAACATGATAAATTCACTAAGAAATGAGTTTTATTGGCCTGGTATGAAAATGAAGTAGCAAAATATTTTTCCAAATGTCTAAACTATCAGCAGGTGAAGGTAGAACAACACCTAGTTGGACTATTAAATCCACTATGCATTTCAGAATTGAGATGGGAATTCATTTAATTATATCTTATTATAGGACGTCCAAGAATAAGATGACAACATTATTATTTCATGGTGGTTACAAAAAAAATAATAAATGCAACACACTTTATACCCGTAAAGTCTAAATTTGGGAGAACTCAATTTCCAAACATTTTTATGAAGAAGATTTTTTGATTGCATGTGGTGCAAAAAACGGCAATATCTGACAGGGATGATAAATTCACTTCCAAATTTCAGAAGGCTTTGTTTGGATGGATGGGTGCTTAACTTAATTTCAGTACAACTTATCACCCCCAAACTGATGGATAGATAGAGAGGACCAACAAAATTATAGAGGACATGTTAAGAATGCATGTTAGGGACAAACATACGAAGTTGGAATATTTCCAATAGCTAGAAGAATTTTCATTTAACAACAATTATGAAGCCTCTATAAAGAGGAGTCCCTTTGAAATATTGTATGCAAGGAAATTCCACACACCTTTCAGCTAGAGTTAGCCCGAAGATAGGCTTACCATGGGATCATATGTATTCTAGGAAATGGAATAAATAGTGCAAAAAAATAGGTAGAACATAAAAATTGCACAAGGGAGATGAAAAAGTTATGCTGACCAAAGAAGAACCCATATGGATTTAAGTTCAAAGAGAATCTATACATAATATTTAAACCAGGGAAATTCACCTTGAGGATAGGTACCTATGCTAAATTAGCTCCATGGTTATGTTGGCATTTCAAACTTTTAGACGGGGTTGGACCAGTAGCATATCAGTTGGCATTTCCTAGCCACATAAAAGTACACAATGTTTTTCATGTATGTTTCTAAAAATAATATGTCCATCATAATTCTCATATAATTGTTTGGAAATTGATATGGTTGGAACCAGAAGGATATTTCAAACTAGAGGCACTTCGCATATTAGATTGGAGGTAGATCTTGCTCTGGAATCGAGCCATTCCTTAGGTTAATGTGCATTGTAAACACTTTACACTCAATGAGGCCACCTAGGAGATGGAAGACAAAATGTGGGAGGCCTTTCCATCACTGTTACAAAAGGAAAAGACTTGGACATCCAACATTGAGGATGGCGTTGAATAAAAAGGGGGGGAATATGTAACAACCTTACGTTTTCTATGTTAATGTTGACTATTTTAGACATCAACTTTTTTAGACTGGATGGATAGGGATGTAATGTTGAAACTTTTGAGATGATTTGATCGATTTATTTATGGTTATGTAATCAATTAATTATTAATAATAAATAAAAATGTTGTAAACTACTTAGGAAAAGAGCACTAGAGTTAGAATATTTCTTGCCACTTTTGAAGTGGTTTTTGCTGGTTAAATCCAAGATGAATCTTCCCTTAAACTCTCCTAAAAATCCCTCAGCGAAGGAAAAGAAAAAAAAATTGATTTAATTTGATGGAGAGAAAGGTCATATTAAATCACTTAGTTGGAGAATCATACTAAGTCTGAGTGTAATAAAGTATCCTGGGAGAAAAATACAAGTTTTAAAGAAAAAGGAAAAAATATTTTTTGAAAAAAATAAAAGGCCTAGTCAAATGGGTTGGCAAACCTAAAAGAGGGACATTGCTAAAATCTGTTAGGAAGGAAAATTATAAACAAACCACTCAGGAATTAATGAGGTTGTTAATTCTCAAAGTCAAGACATATTAGCTCGAGGGGAGCTGGTCTAAACAATTTATGATAGGGAAGAACGTGCTTGGTTTTAAAATTATACAAACTCATAAAATTTTACGAACTACTGAGGAAGATGCTCAGTCATATGGATTATTAGTTCGTAAAATTTTAGAATGAAAGGTTATTATAAAAATATTACCCTTAATATTATGAAAATGTGCCATTTATAGCTTTAGCACCTCAGTGTTCTCTGAGAAAATAAATCGGCGCTTCTTGCTATAATAAAATTATATAGACACCTTGGAACCAATACATCAAATCTACATGCGTGAAAACACAAATCAGCATAGTGGAAGTGAATATTCCAGACTGGAAGTTGGAGATGAAATTAGTATGTGGTTCAGTGAGAAGAAGTAAAAAAAAAAAACCAATTTTTTTGTCGAAATCCCCAAAAGAAACATACGCCCCGAGAAGAAAAGGTACCGTGAGGAATTCACAACGTTGAGTTTAGATATGGAAAATAAAAATAACGAAGGATAAACTTCAAAATGAGTACTTAAATTATAAAGAATGAAGTATTCAAATGTAAGAGGTTATTGGCATGTGCAAATAGTTTCCTCTATTAATTTTTTCCATCAGTAAAATTAACAAGAAGGGAATAATCCACAAACCAACAAAATTATGAAGTAGAAATAAAGTAGAGTCTTACCCTAATTCCAATGTCTGGGAGGTAATATAGAGTGAAGTTACTCACATGAAAATTGACCCAGACAATTGGAATCAAAGCATTGAAGAAAAAAATAAAATAAAAGAAGAACTCTTCCTTATAGATTCATCTAAATACATTACAGAGACAACGATATCTACAATAATCAATAGTAAAAGGACAATACACTTAGGCTACACTATTCTTTTGATTAACACATTTAATGGATTTATAAGGAATACCCTCAAACCAAAATTATAAATGAAACACCTAAAGACACGGTGCAAGTGAGTGATTAACCCCTGGAGGGTTTCACCTATAATAAATATTAGAACCCAATTCTTAAAAATTCTTGAAAGATATTTAAATGGTTAAGGAAGAGAAATAATATACGACTAGTCATAAGAATTCCATGATTAAAGTGGGAACACCACTACATTCACAAAACAAGGGTAGAACCCCACCAAAAAATGTCAGGGTTTCACCCTATCAAAAATGCAAAGAGGAGAAAAGAAAAAAAAATATGAGACTATCAATACTATTGAGCACGTAAAATGAAAGGATTCCAATTCAAAAATTGTAAATACAGAGCGAAAGGTTACCAAATTAAAAAAGCTAAAACCTCCACTATGTAATCAGTTTTGTGCTTAAGAACCCTAGCTAAATTATGTTAGACAAAGTCAGTAGATGAAAGAAGAAATCATGTAAGACAACACCAAACTGATGCAATTGTTTTGCAGAAATACCAAATGAACTCCAATTACCAAAATTACAATGAAAATGGGATAGGGTTAGTTCAAAAAATCACCACCATTCAACCATATCGAGGAGGTTTCCACCGTCCATTGCTAATGTTCTATCACATGTGGAAATCACATGGGCATGATCATGTGGCTTTCTTTTGTTAGTCAAAGCAGACAAATAAATAGATGCGTGGAGAAACCAAGAAGGACTCCATATTAAAATTGACATGAATGTATGTATACAATACCACAAGTTTGGAATAAACCCCCGGATAACCAAAAACAATTGTATTTATATATAAAGACCATGAAGTTAAGTTAAATGTGTCATGTAATATATGCAAGAGATACGTAAAATAATTTTGAATAACAATTTATCATTGAACTATATTAATACCATCTGGGAATTCCCAAAACATAGGTAGTGCTCATATTATAACATTAGGTATGAGGAATAAAAAAGAGGGATACTTGTAAGAATAACATAATCTAATTATAATGTGTGCTCATTAATAACTTTTCTAGCCATTAGATTGGCCTTACACTATTGATCATTAGAATTTTTATGTAATTCATAAATACAAATTAGTCCTAATAATACCAGATAGGGCTACACTCCACATGGAGTATAGATAATGGACATAACGAAAAAATCAATTGAACAACGAAAATTTGTAAATGATAACTAGATTTAGTAACACATAAATATTTATACATGTGTAAAAATCCACCAATGGTAAAAATAGAAATAAAAATTGTAGGAAAAAGGGGTGTGACAAATGTATCGAACAAAGCTTATGGAGAGGGTTTCCTTTCTAAAAAAAACTTTATCGCTTGTTGACGTGAGTGTTACAAGGGTATTCAGCGTGTAGCCCAAGTCTAGAAGCCTAGTTGGGAGCTGGTGCTTCTAGTATACGTCATTTCTACTGATTTTTTTCATTCCCGTAGATGATACTAAGTTGTCCCCTTGGAAACCCCTTACAAGCATTTTAACTCTCTTCTTAACCTATTGTTTTGGAAAAGGTATTACTATTTTTAACAATCATTGCAAAGCTCATTTTTCTTTACTAACAAGAATTTTACTTCCCAATCACATTGAAGTCATAACTATGGGATGGCTTCTCAATGACCCTATTTGAATTCTCGCCTAGCTAATAAGAAACCTTAAACTCATACTTGGATCTTCCTACCCATAAGTTGGGTGCACTATGTATTTTTGTTGAAACAACATGTTTCCTTCTTAGAATATTCACACGGCCTAGACTGGAGTTTATATCTTTATTTTATGGTACTCAAAGGCATGCCTATATAATTCTTTGATGATTTAATTTAGGCTCTCTTATGACCCTTTTTAATTATTTTTACACGGATTTTGAGTTGGTTGATGGTACCTGTTCAGGCACATTGGAATCAAACATTTTACTAAAACCAATAAATGGATTGATAATATTTGGCATGCATATCATCTGCAGGTTCCTTAACTATTTGTGAGCTTCATTAATTGGTTAAATTATCTTATACAAAATACTGAAACTCCTATAATTTTTTATAGGATTATAGTTTCATTTTTATTTTATGTATACAAATTCACTTTTATTATCAATGTATTTCTGTGTGTGTGTGTGTGTGTGTGTGTGTGTGTGTGGATGTCCTTCAAGTTGATACAACCCTCTGATTATGGGCTACCCTATTCCACGATTTAGTAATTCATATATTATGGTGCACTTACCTGGAGTATTATACTATAGTGAATTAATATCCACTCAATGTTAGAGGTATAACTTTTCATGCTACAAACCTAGCTAATATAATATTTATGTAAGTCTACTTGATCGAAACCTAGTTTATTTAGTCTTTCCTAAACAAAACTTAGATGTTTATCTCACAGGAATTTCCTTAATTTTAGTCAAAAATAGGTATCTATATATTCTGTGGAATTATCCTTAATCAAATTTTACATGTTATGCTTATATTCTTTAATTAGTTCTCAATTACTTACATGTTATACACCTTCATAACCTTTGAAACCATAATTTTCGAAGGTGACATCGCTAGACAACATTTTCTTATAAAGAATCCTAACATTATGGTCCTTAATGATAGTTTCCATTACTAGATAATCCTATGCTAATAGGTATATGACACTAGCTTCCCTGGTTGACTTTGTATTCGATGTTTCCTTTACTAAACTAACCAATACATAATTACATTACCTATTTGTCATATTAGTTTAGTAGAAATCCTAATTGTCCATATAACATGTTGAATTACACACAAGCATCCTTATGATTGTAGGTTTTCTCTTTTTAACTAATTATCGTTATTTATTTAGGTGAAACCCTATGAATTTCCCATGGATCCTTGTTCTCATGTTCATTTTCTTGTTTTTATCTTTTACACTCTAATTCTTGTGACCCTAGTTTTTTGAAAGTGTTATTTTTCACCCTATACTTTTTAAATATTATTTTGTGGATAGGGTAAGTGACACTCTATTTTTTTTATTCTACTATAGAAGTTATATAAGATTTCTCGATGGTATTATTTTCTTCCTAAAATCAGTTTGCGAAATTTACAGAGACACGTTGTTTCATATGCAGGAGTCAAATTTTTCTAGGTAAGCTCCTTTAGTCTCTATTACAATTTAAGAGAAATAGTCTATATTTTGTTGCTTCCTTAAATACTTAATTTTGAGCCTAACTCAGATGAAATTCCTTGGAAGGTATTTTACCTCTTCCTAAATTGTATCACTATTTTTTCAACAATAATGTGGTCACCATATTAATTTTTTCTAGTCTTCGTAGTTGGACTTGTAATTAAATTTTTCTTCCCACAGATGCACGCCCCCAAAATGACTACTTTGATTTTAGTTGTCTTTATAATTTTATGTTGTAATCCATTGAGTATAATCTCAAGGCGAGACCAAAAATTGTAAATTTCTAGGTTATATATATATCATGAATATTGGTTATTCATCAAAACCCTGGTTCGACTTCCTTAAAGGACTTTATATGTACCGAGGCTTCAATTTTCTTGTAGAGTTTAAAATTCTCCTTTATTCAACGAGACGTTTGATCTTAGTAATGAATCTACAATATATATGTGTTCACTTTCTTGATAGTTCCGCAATAGCTAGAGTATTTGTTATATGAGCAGTTGATTTATTTTATGCATGTTACTATCCTATTAATTGTTATTTTTTGTCACACTTATTTCTCCTCTGGTATTTAGATAATATAGCTAATTTATAATTGGGTAAATGTTGGTAGTTGTGGGCATAATTATTGTGAATTTAAGATATATATTTGTGGTAATATGCCACCAATTAACTATCTATGGTGTTAGTTTTACTGCTTCCACACATAGGCTTACCATCCGCCCTTTATGATAGTATCGACCATCATCTCTTCACTTCTTTAATTGTTTCTTTTTCTCAAGTACTAGGAAACAATATAGCTGAATCTAGTTTTATTTTAAACCCCACTCACCTAGCATGGAGTTCTGTAAACTAGCATACCTCCTGCTACTCAATCTCAATTGACACTCTTATTAGATCCTTTTTACCTAGAGTTTCTTTATTCCCCATTTTACTCATGGTATTTATCAATTATGTTTTCATTCCTTTTCCCATTATATAAATTCTTCTCCTATCACCATTTTTTCTAATTTTAGGAACACATTCGATTGTCCATAAGGTGTACCCATTAATAAAACAATTAAAAAAATTACCTTGTTTTATCTTGAGTGAGAAGTTCTTTATTTCTGATCTAAAAAATAGTCGTGTGACTTCGTCTACACTGTTGAGGAAAATTTTCCCTACTCGCATAGGACCAACTTGTCCCTGTCTATACATCCATTATATGGTATTAGGAATAAATCCAGATTATAATTGTTTCGAAACTTGTTGATTCATTTCAATATATATATAATATATTATATATATATATATATATATATATATATATAATTTAAGATTTCTCCATAATTGTATATGCTAGTATGTGTAATACATTTCACAGCTAGTATATAATTTCCAACTCGAGTTTTTCTTTTTGATACTCGCATGATGAGACTTGTGTACAAATCCTAAAAACATATTAAAGAACATGAATATTGAGGATATGAAATTAAATTATTATTCGTCCATATATCCGTTGATATCATTAGAAAATGACCAGTTCTTAGACAAAAGCATTAATAAAAACATACATATAGGTAGGTAAAATGAATTAATTTTCCTACTAATTATAAGAAGTTAGAACTAGGGTTCTAACCACAGTGGCTGCTAGAAATTTCTCAAGAATGAAACATGTTCCTCCTGACCCTAAATTGCTTCCACTAGTTCCCCCTGAGCTAAGACATGTTCGAAAATGGAATCAACAACCCTTTGATTCTTAAGTGGTGTGTGCTTCTATAAGCTTTTCCTTCCATAGCAGATTTTAGCAATGTCCTACTTTCTGGGTTTGCCAATCCACCCACTTAGACTTATTTTTTTCAAAAAAGGTTCTTTTCCTTTTTCCTTAAATCCTATATTTATCTCCCGCAATGGTTGGTTTCACCCAGCTTCATATCTTTCTCCAACTAAGTGATTTAATAGATATTTCTCTCCCATAATATTAAATCATATGTATTTCCTCATAGTGATTTTTAGGAGCTATTAAAGGGAAGATTTATCTTGAATTTAACCAGTAATAATTGTTTCCAACTTGGAAATAATCTTTTAACTCTAGTGCTTGATTCCTGAGTAATTTTCAAAATTTTCTTTATTATTAATAATCTATTAATTACATCACCAAGAGTTTTATAGATCACATTATTCACAAGTCTAATATGGCTTTCCTAGCCATCCAGTCAAAAGTATAGTCCATGTCTAATAGCAGTAAATTACTAACATAGAAAATGGAGGGGTATTACATCAGACATATACATATAATAATAATAAAATGTGACATCAATGGCCTCAACTAGAAGTATCCTAGATCCATATAATTATGAATAAATCATGCACTAAGAGGTATCAAATACAATGAGGTACAAACCTTTCCTCAAGTTATACCGAAGATTTGCACCTCTAGGGATTATATGTTTGGAGAAAATTATTTTTATTACATTTATTTATTGTATAAGTGCCAAATTTATGTTGAGAAAACACATGCTTACACATCACCCTCATACTAGGTTGTACAATACCTCTCCCCAATAAATCAATAAAATTTTCATTTAATTCCATACTTACAATAAATTTTATAGAACAAATCACAACTAATATGTACAACCCCCTCCTCCTAGGTCCACATAAGTAGCCAACCAAACGGGAAAAAATGTGATGAGAGAGGCTATTATAAGGGATTCAATCTCCTTGGTGACACTAAGGTAATTGTTTTAAAATGTTGGGAAAACTTGTTAATGCTATGCAAGCTCCCTCATCAGTAATTTAAAATGTGTTTAGGATCATCTCAGATTAACCAAAATTTGAAGGATTATGTGTCAAGTATTCAGTGTCTTTTATGAGTAATTTATGAGATTAATTAGTTGTTTTAAACACATATACAACAAGTAAAATGAAGAGGAATAAGAAAAATACTCATAACACAAAGCTGATAAAGCAGTTCACCCCCCCTGGGCTACATCTCCTTGGACCTGCTTCATTGGCTAGGCCATCTTTGGATTAATAGACAATTCTCTAACTACATTCACCTACAGTGCTCCAATGGATTTTGAACATACTCTATTGGATTCATAAGACCCAAAAACCCGAAAAAATGACCTTCCAATCTCTACAGTTGGACTTCAGCTGATATAGGCTTGACCTCTTCTCGTGGTGGCCCTAGGCTTCCTTAAACTTCAACGTAGAAAAATAATGCATAGGAGTGCCTCTCTACCTCTTCAACCTATTTGATTGTGTTCAAAGCATCCGAATTATCTAGGAATGACTCTTTATATGCCAAAATTGGCCGAAAATAGAAGAATTTATGGTATGTTCCATTTTTCCTAGGAAAACACAACTAAAACTGGAGAAACTTGATTTAACCCCGCCAAATTTGGAGTTAGCACTAGATTTGCCGGACCCACCAAAATCGTTAATAAGTTAAACTTACATTTAATCAAGTAATAATCATGGTTTTATTATCATTAACCTCCACTTAGCGCATTAATCCGCACGGTTAGCATTATCATTGGCCTCCGATATTTGAGGTTGGTCACATGGGATGGGGCTAGCCCTCTCTTTCCTCGAACCACTCACACTTAAACTTTAAAATGAATTTGCACCAACCATATGCTAAGTAACATTGTGGCAGTATAACGGTGGATCATTGGTCTTATGTAGGTGAGGTCGCAGGTTCAATTCCCTGTTCTTCCAATAAAATTTTACACTGTGTGCCGATTCTAATAGGTCATTGGGGAGGGACACGTGGTGGCCTCTAGGCTCGCAACATGTCTCCTTAACATTGGTCCTCCCCTATCCAACGAAATAAATCCAAATCATCAAACTGTAGACCAACCAGAATATTTCGCTTGGCATGACCTCACTGGCCATTGACCAAGCCTTTGACATGCACAGTCACCTGCCATGTTAGTACTATGGACTACTAACTATGCAATGATTGTATTTTTTTCTTTCAAAATTCCTTTGTCTAGCAAAGCAGATAGAACGTGATATCTTTCTCATACGAGCTCTGTTTTGAGTGAAACAAGTTGTCTTGGGATCGTATCTTTGAGACAGACGCAGTCATTTAGGTTTTGAGTGATTCTAATCACTTTGATTTTTGAGCAAATTTTTGCCCCTAATTCAGATTTCATTCACTCCTTCCCACTGATAGGATTTTGGACCCACAAAAGTTGGTTATATAATGAGATCTTAATACACTTATCCTTCCCAATTTCTATAAATTTATTCTACTTGGAAAAATATCCATGACAACCACTTGGGTTCACTGACATGCCTTGCCTTGCAAATGGCTTGACACTTCAACCAATTTTCTTGTTTTGCTGCTGACCCAATCCAACACTTATTGGTTGCATGCTAATTAAACACCCTAGTGTACTGAAATTATCCCTCAGTGCTTGGAAAGTTGATTGATGGCCTTCCCACTAAGAATCGTATTCCTCCTTTTCAACACATGCATTTGATGCAAGCTTCTCCATGGAAACCAGTTTTCCAAGTTAAGCCCATTTGAGCGAGCTATTGAAATGAGTTCCAATATCATTAATAACAAGAAAATAAATTACCATTCTTTTACCTCCATGGTTCCAAATTCCACATCCCAAAGAATGATTCACCATCTGTTTCGCTTCTTGGCGTCAACACATCAAATGGTCTACAATGGCTGCAAAATTATTTTTCCATTTTTTTCCACTTTTGCTTCTTTATTCCATCATCCTCCAGTACTGACATGCTTCTCATGCCATGATTTGAGAATGAAGGCTAATCATGAACCTCTTACTCAAGCATGGACCTTTCGAAATCCTATGACATCTTGTCAGAAGAAACACCATTAGCCTTGAAAAAACAGTCATGCAAGAATATAACTTGACGACCACTTCCTTTTGATTCTTGAAAGCAACAAATGTCACATCATTTGAACATTTCCATGTACTCTTACATCTTGGTTTATAAACCATTGACTAAACACAAGTCGACAAAACATGCTTCTTCAAATAATTGACTTTCAAATCAAGCAAAACTATGTACAACAAATTGACGATTTACAACAAGAATTTCACATTCTCATGAAACAATTCACCGCATCTCACTTTCATCTTTGGAGACAAAATCAACTCTTCCAATTTGATATAGCATACATGTAACAATCAATCAACCACCCAAGCCAACACTCATGCATGTGCAAATGATCAACATTTTGAAGTTGACAACATACATGTTTAACGAAGGAATCGACCAACAAAAGTCCATCACTCATGCATTTTCAAGCACAATCAAACTATTAAAAATTCCACTATTGACACACACAAACTCTCATGCATGTATAACGATTCTCAACTCCCTCAAAAGTATAATCAGAATTAAAAGAATACCATTGGTATGTACGAGTACTTAAAGAGCCGAAATGACCAAATTTTTTACAATAAAGTGAGTCAACATACTCCACTTTTGAACACCTTCCTGGCATAAACATGAAAGCTCATGAATGCAACGTGCATGCAAATTTGTAATTGCAAATTGTCATCTTTTCTGCATCTAAGTGAGTCAAAATAAATCTACTTTTCCAACATCTTGCTTCATGCAATATGAAACATAGTTTCAGGAGAAAAGAAATGCATCAAAATAATAAGGAAATGCATCAATAATGCAAGATTTACATCAATTATCAAAGGAAATGAAAGTACTTAATTGTTTAAGAAATATGACCATCTCTTTCCAAAGGATTTCAATGGAGATTCTTTCAGCTACACTTCATCATGTGTATCATCTTGACCCACATCAATTATGGAATCCTCTTTTCCATTTTTGCAAAAATCTCTCTCCACCTCCTTCAAATGTCTTGCATGACTTGTTAGACGCAAAGTCCAACACTTGTCCAAAAGATGACCCTGCTTATGGAAATAAGTGCAAAATAATTTCATCTTCTTTTCAACATGGTTTCCATTATCCAATGGACCTTTGGCTTTCTGTCTCTTTTGTTTTGAAAGTTTCCTATCTATGTCTATCCTCTTCCAACACCTCGAAACAATATGTTTATTCAAACCACGAAAGTATCATGTAAATTTTCTCCAAATTTTATCTAAATATTTACCATGTTTATCATAATCAAAACAAACTTGATTAAACACATATTTATACCTTGAAGATTCACCTTTTTGGCCTTCTTGAGGAGGTGAATTTGATGAGTTAGTGGCTCCCTCCGGAATACCAGCAATTGTTTCAATGACCTAATTTGTTTCAACATCCTCTTGTTTGCCAATTCCACTATTTGGATGCTTATGAGCATCTTCTTGCAAAATGGGTTTAAAAGTTTTGCATGCCTCATGAACACAAACTTCACAAACTTGAGGTAATGAACATGTGCTTCCTCACCTTTGGAGCATTCTCCATCATGTTATCCATAACCAAGACCCAAATACCTAGGCCTTTCCTTAATAAAAATTGGCTCAACTATGCCTAGTGCATGTTTTCCTAACCCTTTAGCTTCATAGCCCATCTTCATCGATAATGTGGACCCTATTTTTCTAGTTTGTCTTTCAAAAGTGCCAAAACATTCATTTTGAGAGGAAATTGAAGATAAACTTGAATTATATACGTCATTTTCATGCACATACTTGTCATGGAGTTGAATCTCCATCTCATGCATCTTTTAAAGAAGATCTTGCTTCTCCTCCTTCATGGCCATCAACTCCTCTTGAAGCATATTTTTATCCTTCCTATCTTCATTCATGTCTTGCACCATATCTACCATGATGATAAGCTCTCGCAACATCTCTAAATCAAAGAGTCTTGCTAAGGAAGATGAAT
Organism: Pinus taeda; assembly: GCA_000404065.3. Lineage (NCBI taxonomy): Eukaryota > Viridiplantae > Streptophyta > Pinopsida > Pinales > Pinaceae > Pinus > Pinus taeda. Next base: position 141,857 of record APFE031715197.1, on the reverse strand, counting down.
TAGAAACATCACTTGTGGAAGCTTCCATCACACTTGTAATGCACCAAAATCCTTCAAAAAACATCAAAAAGTTTCTCAACAAAGAAGCATCTCAGACCATCTCCTTTCTTTAGCTTAAACACATAAAATTTCACACAGTTAAATTCTCCTTGCACAAATAGAAAACCAATAGCTAATTTTCTAGCTAACCCTGGCGAACCATCTTAGGGTTAAAATGAACTAACAGTGCTCTGGTACCAACTTGATCTGAAATTTTGGGAAAATTTTTTAATGATATGAAAGCTCCTTCATGAGGAATTTAAAACGAGTTTAAGATCATCTCAAATTAACCAAAATTGGAAGGTTTATGTGTCATGTATTGAGCATCTTTTATGAGTAATTTATGAGATTAATTAGTTGTTTTAAACACATATACAACAAGCAAAATTGAAAGAAATAAAAAACAGTAAACTGATAACACAGAATTGATAAAGGATTTCACACCTACTTGGCTACATCTTGTTGGACCTGCTTCAATGACTCGGCCCTCTTTGGATCAATGGTCAATTATTTGATTACATGCACTTGCAGTGCTCCAATGGCTTTGCAACTTGCTCCATTGGATTCAAAAGACCTAAAAACCCAAAAAGTTACTTTCCAAGCTCTGTAATTGGGCTTCAATTCATCTAGACTTTACCTCCTCTCCTAGTGGCCCTAGGCTTCCTTAAACTTCAATGTATAAAAATCACGTACAAAATTGCCTTTCTGCCTCTACAACCTATTCCATTGTGTTCAGAGCATCCAAATAATCTAAGAATGAACCTTTATAAGCCAAAATTGGTCGAAAATAGAAGAAGTTATGGTCGGTTGAGTTTTTCCTTCGAAAGCTCCACTAAAACTAGAGAAACTCCATTTAGCCCCGCCAAATTTGGAGTTAGCGCAAGATTTGTCAAACCTGCCAAAACCACTGACAAGTTAAACATGCACTTAATTAAGTGATAATCATGGTTTAATTGGCATTAACCTCCACTTAGAGCATTAATACATGTGGTTAGAATTAGCAATGGCCTCTGGTTTTTGAAGTTGGTCACATGGGAGGGTGCTGGTCCACAGGGCTGGCCCTCTCTTCCCCCAAACTATCAATGCTTAAACTTTAAATTGAATTTTCGCCCACCAAAAAAATACATGAAAGAACCATGACATGAATGAGTCATATAACCATGCTTATAACCAGCATGGAACCACATAAATATTAGAGATATGACAACCATTAAATCCACATATAAATCAATGCAAAAGTGAGACAACTTAGCTTTTATTAATCATAGGAAAATCTGACCAGGTTCAGGACTTCCACGTAGCACCCAGCTATAAACATAGCTAAACCAAATCTCTCTTTCAGCCAGTCACCCTTGTTCCATATTCGAAGCATCAATGTGGGATCTCATAGAACAACCAATGCAAGAGCAACAAAGGGAGACAAAAGGTTAAACCACCTCCACCCTCACCCAATCGTGAACACACCAAAACGAGTGCTCTGATCATAACTGAACCAAACTTTCAATGCCATCCAAAATCCATCACTACCCTTGAGGAATCTTTTGTCTCCTTGTCTCTCAGGTTTTTCCATAATCCAATCACAGATCACTAGGCCCTAAATGGAGACTTTTCCCTTAGGATTTAACATGTATCCCACCAAAACTGGTCAAGGGATTCCTAGGCCTTCGGGAATGAACCTTGAGCTGACCTCTGCCCTGGATTCTGAAATACATCTTGCAAACCAAAGCTTAAAATCGAGATAAACATTGCAACACACCATGGAAACCAGAAAATGGCAAGGCTTGGCTGAAAACCATGGTCATAACCCGTCAAAACCATGCCACTGACATCAAGAGAAGCATACACCAAAATGCAAGGCCATGCATGCATAAACGAGCTAGGAAATCACATATGCAGAAGGCTACCTATAGGTATTCTTGATAAAGCTACTTGATCCTTCTATTATTCCTTGATTCTTACATTCCTTTACTTTCCTTTCCTTGATTTTCCTTCCTTAATCGAAAGCTAGAGTGCTCCAAGGAAACTCTAAGTAACCAAGAGTGAGAGAGAGAGATAATAATAAGAGAGCTTCTATCTCGACCTAGCCAAGAGCTTAATGCTAACTAAGCTTGTGAACTAATCCTCATAAGTATTTTTCTCAATGAGGCCTCCATTTTATTCATCTTCCATTATTTTCCTTCAGTTTCCTCCTCACATGAAACTTGTGACCTTTTACCTTCCTTCTCTCCTATTTTCCTTTATTTTCATAAATAAATGTGCCAAAAATGCCTTTTTGTCTTTTAATGACTTTGCCAATTTTCCATAGCCAAAACACACATCCAGTGATGTCCACTATGATTTCGTTGTCCAACACTCAACTTGGAATACATGTTCCTTACCTGTGGGATTATTTTGCCTTTATTAACTTTTATTACATGAATTGTTGACTAGGGTTGTTACAAAACCCTCCTACTTGGTGATCACCATCCTCAATGATAAACCACACCAAGATCTCAACAAAACCTCTAAAAAACAAACATATTTCTCAGGAGCTTTATGACTTAGCTCATTGTAGTATTTACAATGAATGGAGCTTTATGACTAAGCTCGTTGTAGTATTAACATACCTTGGAGATTTATGACTTAGCTCATTGTATTGTTTACATACCTCATAATCGAGCTTTATAATCCTTTGCATTATGGTATTTGCAATAACCACATATACACATATGTACTTTTGCTAAACATGTAAATAAAAGGATACGATGATTGTATCAATCAACAAGGGAATCCAAAGGATTCACCTCCTTCCCAAGAAGTCCAGAATCCACTGCCACAATCAAAGTTGTATCCAATTTTAGGTTCTATAATCCCACACAACCTATCCCCTCATCAAATAGTTATTGGCTCATTATTCTAGAGCACACTCCCAATATGTATCTGCCTCTATCTAGGAATGCTAATGACCAAAACCAATATATCTACGACATTTCCTTCTCTGCTACACAGTCCCTCAGGAAGTAGAGTCACCTCCTTTCGTGAAGTGAATCACCTTCTAAGTTCCACAGAAACCCCTAACCCTAGCGATCCATCCCTTGGAAAGGCTTCCTCGCATTGAAATATCAATAACCAAAGCATATACATGCCTCAAACCATCATACCAGTCATAGTATGTTCATGGAAAAATATTGACACTATTGGGTACTAGTGCCCCATAATGGCCTTGCTCTTGAAGTGTTTTACGAACATACTACTACAAGTTCCAATTTCTTTCATTGTTGTTACAATTCTTGTAGTCAATTTCAACCACTCAATGGTGCATGTTCATGCATTCCAATTCCAAGCACATAATTTCCATTAGATTCAAATAAATTGAAATAACCACAAATCATTACTCATTGGTAGATAGTCAATAAGGGACACTTGCAATCCTGTTCACTTCCTGTCACAAAAATTCAAAATAACTATTTGATCAAAACATCATGTATAAACCTATCACTTTTGATTAACTCAAAGCACAACCATCATAGATCAACATCCAAAATTGCATGTAACCATCATAAATCTGAATCATACATCATATATAATCATCGTATACCATAGTCATAAATCACATGCATAATAAAACTAAAATAAAATAATGATACTTATCCTTTAATCAATCATTAGCTTCTATGTTTGTCTTTATTTCGTATGCACTCTAGATTGGTTTCCACACCTGAAAAATAGCTAGTGCCTTGTCCTCAACCATGTGCATATACACATAGTGTGCATCACACACATCATACAACACCATGCAATACATGCATCTACACGAGTACCATATGTACCATATGTACACAATACCACCTGTACACTGCAACCACCAGCACAATGAGTGCACAACATCACATGACATGACACCACCTACACAATGTGTAGGTTGCACCATTGTACAACGTGTACACAATACCACATATACAAAGTACCAAATGCACAACATGTACATGACACCACATGTACATAACATCACATGCATGACATGTACAAAGCACCACCTACACACAACGCCATGTGTATAACATGTACACAACACCATATGCACACAACACCACTTATACAATTATACACACAATACCATATGTACATAGCACCACATCTACAACATGCACGCAACACAACATATACATAGCACTACATATCCAACATGTACATAGCATCATCTATATAAAACACCACATATCCAACATGCACAAAGCACCATATGCATTAAATGCCACATATACATCATGCACATAGTACAATATGTACATAGCACCGCAAATCCAACATCTACATGGACCCATCTATATCGAGCACTGCATATGCAATATCTACAAAACACTACATGCACATAACATCATATATGAAACATGTTCACAAAAATAGAACCACACATCTAAAGCCATGCTGTCATTACTAAGCAACCTTTCTTCCAATGTTTGTCCCTGCTTGTCCCAGCATGTCACAGACCACACTACTTTCCTTTCATTGTTGTATCCATCGGTATAACCTGTCCATAACATAGACATAATATAGTCACATAATATCAATTCATAACCATATTATACTGACCTTGTATATTTTTCAAGAATACTCTTCTCAATTGATTCTTCATATCTAGGAACCTCTTCATGTCATTCGTCTGCGTAAGAAATCATTCCTCCGTAAGGACAACTCATGATAACCCTATTAGACAGTGACTTGGATACATACATATATATATATATATTAATAATAATTCTCATAAAACAATTATCATTATTTTAGACAAGGACATGCATACATACATGTATACATATATAAACATCAGCGTAATCATGAGCATAACATAATTACCAGATAACATTAGGTCTAGGTTAAGAGAACTTTATTTTTTCATGCACAACATGGAAAACATTGAGAACAATCATTCCCAATATAGCCATGGCATTTTACAGCTAAAACACATTTAACTTACCTTTTTTGGTTACATTTTAGATGTCTACCCTGCCACCGTCCATTTACCACTATGGACTAACCAGTCCAATCGAATGTCATTGTTTTTGGCATTATGATGCATGTGTTGTCCTTGATAGAAAGCCACTTTTAGAAGAAAAACTTGCTTGTATAAGGCAACTAGATGAATCTATGTAACTACATAAATCTAAATGAGAGATGTCATATGTGATAGAATGTATGGCAGTTGTGTTTATAGATGTGACAAAATGCGTGGCAGTTCAAAGGAATCATTTAAGAAGTAATATGGAAAATCACATTATAACATGTATATTCATACGGAACAAAGTAATGATACAAAATAATAGAATCAAGAAACAAAGGACTACATATCATAATCAAGAAATTGAAGAAAAAGAATGGTTTAAGAAGTATAAACTGGTTCACCTTGTCCAAGTAGCATATACACGCAGGTTCACAGAACAAAAAAAGCGTATAAGTATGCACACACTTTCACAAGAGGAAAAGCACGTATAAGTTGGAAAATCAAGGAATTTCAAGAGTAGAGAATACCAGGGGTCAATACCATGGTATTACCCCACAATATTGAGCGGAGTAATGACTATTTGATCCCGTCCAAGAATACCATAGGTCCTAAGTGTGGTGTTGGCTTGAGGTATTCACCCGAGCTTTTTGGTCCGAGGTATTAGTCCAAGATTTTAGTCCAAAGTTTTTTGTATAAGGTATTAGTCCATGGTTTTTTGTTTGAGGTATTGATCCGAGGTTTTGATATGAGGTATTGGTCTGAGGTTTTGGTCTGAGGTATTTACAAAGGATCTAAGTATATGAGGAGGAGAAGATCAAAGGGTTAAGTGAACAAGTAATGAATATCTTATTAAGTGTTAGATAGAAAGAAAATATGCATGTTATGGGTTTCTGATGCTTTTCCTGATCTAGACTAAGTATGCAACTAAGTGTTTGATGAGAGCTAATGATGGATCGGGATCATAATGACTTATCACTATGTGATCTGATAATAGATAGGCTAGACATGATTTCTAACACACATTTTATAAGTAAGTATTTGCAGATCTATACATTAGTTTTCTTTGGTAAAGGTGCGTATACACAATGGTTTAGCTCTTCAAAGTAGAATATGAAAAAGAAAATCTTGAGGTTCAAGGATGACTGATCTATCATATCAGTGCTACTGTTTTAATGTTTTTTGTCAATGATGTCTTCATTACACCTGAAAATAAACTTGATTGTATAAGGAGATTGAGTCTAGTTGATTGATTGATTGAGAAAGAAGGGTAATCTATGTTGCTATCTATTTAGAAATCTATAATATGATAGTAGATCTTCAAAATGTCACTGACTGGTATAGTTTTTGGTTCAGAGGTCTTATGATTTAGTATCTTATAGGTATACGCAGGTTGCGAAAAAGGAAGTAGCATAGAAATGAAGGTTTGCTTCATTGAATGAACATATACATTCTCACACATGCCTTCTGAGGTTATAGTTAGTTTTGGTTGTTGATGCATTGTTCTGGATTCAGATCTGTGTACTGGTACAGTGATCTATTAGTTCTAGTTGATTAGTTGAATTTGATTAAGTTTGAATGAATGGTTGATTTAGTTGTGTTAGAGGTTGAGTGATTATTTGATTTAGTTGTTTTAGAGGTTCAGAGGTTTCAATGATTGATTATTTCAGTTATATCAGCGATTGATGATTGGGTTTCACTGATTGGTTAATGCAGACGTACTTGATGGTTGTATTGTAGTGGTGATTGATTTTGATCTTCAATGTTACTAATGGGTCCAGTGTGAAAATTTGATCAAACATGGCCTTCATGTTGTAGTGTTGTGTACCAAGAGTATCTAGACTGAAAATTCATGAAACATGGCTCCTAGAGGATGCTGAGGATTGGAACCTTCAGTGAGGAAGTCAAAACTTCTTGCCAGTAGTGGTTGGTGATTTGATCAGGGGGTTGGAGCTCCTTTCTAGTAGCAGCCAGAAAATGAGGTAAGGTTGTAGCCCTCTGTAGGCCGACGGCTATGCACTAGTAAACATATCGACTAGTGCAAGAGCTAGGGGGTTGTAGATCCTTTCCAATAGAATATGGAGAACTAGAGATGGTTGTAACCTTCTACAGGTGGGTGTCTACGTATTGCCATGAGCCTGTACTAGTATAAGATTATAAATATATTATTCTTTATGTTAAAATAAGATAGAGACAAAAACAACAGGGGGTTTTCTCCCACATTAGCTTTCCACCTTAAGTCTTGGTGTTTAGGTATGTTGCTTATGTGTGATGGTTTATTCTATTAATACTGCACATGGTTATTGCTTAATAAGTTACTGATGCATTGATTAAAGATCAACATATGAAAAATTGACTAAATCATAAGTTCTTTGAGTATACATTGGTTTCTCTATTCATAGTAGCGTGTACACGCAAGTTCACTTCACTGAAGTAGCGTATATAAATATATTTGGGAAATGAAATATTATTGAATTGTAAATACTTATTCACCCCCCTCTTAGTATTATTTCTAAAAATTTGTATCAGAGTAGCTCCTTTGGCAGAAGCTTGATCGCTTGAAGGAGATCCGTAGTAACAATGGGAAAGAAGCAAAAGAAGAAAGCACCTCAAAAGAAGAAGACATATCAAATGAACTATGAAAGTGGGATAGTCGATTGGCCATTATGTGGAAGCAAGTCTTTAGATTTAGAATGACCTAAGAATGAACATGAACAAGCAAAAGCATTATCAGGTACAAATTTTTTTTTCCTCTTGTTAGAAATTTCTTTGTTGATTTGAAAATAATGAATGTGACAACAAAATATCTGAATTTTCTCTTATGGGTGAAAGAGAAAGAAATGAAATAGATGAAGAATTCAAGAAGATCACAGACACAATTAGAGATAAAAAATAACTAATTGATAAAAGGGAATGTTCCTACAAAGAAGAAGTTACTAGATTAAAATTTCAGTCGGAGGAAGGAAACAAGGTAAGGAAGCAGTACAAGGAAAACGAATATCAATGTCAAAGGTTGTAGGATGAAGTGACATCATTGAGAAATGAAGTGAATGAAAAGGACACAACAACCAAGGAACTTATAGAAAGAACCAGCTACTATGAAGGTCTTGAAGCTATGGTCGTTTCTCGAAAAGAAGATCTCAAAAATTAAAATAATCAGAATGAAGAACTACTCCAAGCATTTGAAGAACAAGAAAATGAAGTTCTTGAATAAAGGCAACAAGTGGAATAAGGAAGAAAAGCTGAAGAAATCATGAAAAAGAAGTATCTTGAAAAGGAATAGAAATATCAGGTTGAGGTAAATATCCTAAAAGGTAAATTAGAAGAAAATGATAAACTTTTACGATTTCAAGATAGTACCAAAATTTTGGATAACATTCTTAGTAGTCAAAGGTCTCCTGCGATCAAATCTGGTCTTGGTTTTCATGTAACTATTAAAGGTGAATCTAGCTCACAAACTGAAGAAAGGAACTCTAGTGCAAAATATGAAATGCCGAACAAGGAGATAAGAGGTCAACCCCATCAACAACCAAGGAAAGAAAGTATTCAAAGAAAATAATTTACTCCTAACTATGGAAGTGTGAATTGATTATTTCACGTGATGAATAATGTTGAATGTTTTATATGTCATAATTTTGGACATGTTGAAGCCAGATGGAGAAGTAGACTAGTTCAAGCTAATAACCGTCACACAGAAAGATCATCAACTTCCAAGTACTTCAAGGGATATTGTTTTTGTTGCAATATGTTTGGCCATAAAGCCATTAACTTCTATAGAGGGAATATGAAACATATAAGATGTTATGCGTGTAACATGTTTGGACATATAGCAAAAAATGCAAGAGAAAATTTTGGCCAACATACCAAAAGGAGCAAACATCATCACACTCTAAGGTATGGAAGAAGAAGGAAGTACAACTAGAAATATGTGGCATAGCTCAGTATGCAGATCGAATAGACTCAGGAGGAACTGAAAGTATGAAATTTCAGTATTCTAATTGTCATATGTAGCTATCATGAAGATAAGTCACCTATATATGTGAGTTAGAAACTGCACAGTCATGTATATGTTGGTTTGATGAATAAATAGTGAGACAGACTAAAAAAAATGATCTGATATGGTTCATACAGTTATCAAGTATCTTTTATGTCTTGAAGATTGATGACTACAGTTTGTGGATGTTATTTAGAAGTTCTTTTGATCCTCATAAGTTGTTGATGACTTGATGTATATGTAATTGATGAGGATTCCTTGATATTTATTACTAATATATGCAATGATTAGATCTGATAGTGAATAGGTGGCATAGGTTCAAGGGAAGAATATACTATGCTTCTAATAATGCATTATTGGTAGTACGTTTAGAAGTCTTTGCTACCTAATGATTCTTATGAATGGTGATGATGCTTATGTGGATGAACTATTTAAATTATACATCATGCTATGTTGTGGTTATGAGTTGCCTATGATGAAGTCTCAGATGATACTTATATTGCTTGGGCTTACATAGTTGTTATTCATATAAGATTTAATGATGATTGTGGATGACTTTTTGATGATGCATACACTACATATATGTTTCTTACATGGTCATCTTCATAAGGACAAGGATAAGTACAAAGCTTGAGTACACAACTTCATTATTTGATGATGAGCCACTAATTTGTTTTACGCTATAGTCATCATGCCTTGAAAGATGCATAAAGTTCACATGGTACAGTTATGATGCAAGATTCATATAGCTCTTGGCTCTCATGTGGTTGAGGATTGTTGATGTTGATGGTATCAAGAAAGCTTGACAAATGACTATGAGCTCATGGTTTGCTAGATACATATTGCTATCTCTTTATTGGATATACATTACGATGGACACATGGATGATTACATAAGTTCCATATTGATAAATATTGTTGGTTAGCCAAGAGAATGGTGTTATTTCAGGTCTCATGAAGACATAGCTATTTAAAGACATGGATATTCATAGACATGGATTACTTAGTCACATAATGATGATATGATGATAGGTTTGATAGTCACATATGCTGATTAATGCTTATCAAATGTGGGATGTTCCCTGGTGATGATACATTTTTGATATATTGAGGGATCTTGTGGAAAGATCATGCAATTCTTGATGATGATGCTATGATCATAGATGATGAATATGGTGTTTTCACATACATATGATATGATTTTGTGTTACTTCTTGGAGATACGACATATTCTTACTTGATTCATGGAAGATTACGATAAGGCTCTTTCTACTAAGGAAACAAAGAAATTTAATCTTGATGAGATCAAGAGGATGAGTTGATATCTATATGTAGCATACTTTGTCACAACTTGATGATATTTATGTTGTCATATCTTGGGAACTGATGATGGACATATACAAGATTTTGGTCTGGATGTTGTTGATAGATGCTTATGGAGCAGATCATATATGGTGTATGATAGTTGCAGATGACTATCATCATCTTGTTTAGATATTTGGTCTTTGTTATAAATGGCATGTATATCATTTAATATAAAGGTCATATAAGGGCCCATAATATTTCTTTGTCTATCATAGTATTTTAATGCATCCTTTTTGGTCATATGATGTAATTTGTACCCCCACTATGAATGGGAAGGATGAGTAATAATTGCTATGTTTTACTCATGTATAAAAATTGGTATGTCCCCACTTGGTTGGGAGATTGATGTATGTATGAGTCATTGGTGATAGGATGGTCATACTTACATAGTTGAGTTATAGAGTCATTTTATTCTTTTAGAAAATATTTTTGCAAACTCTGCATGTGCTCACAGGGAGCATGGACGTTATAATGCATCTCAGCATGTACAAAGGGGGATTTTAATCAGAGAATTCAGCATGTGCCAATGGGGAGCATGATTAATGTTCATATTTAGTTGTTCAGATATGAAAGTCTTCATTTTGGTCACCCCTTCGTGCTTGATATCAAAGGGGGGGAACGTCTTGGTCCACTCTTTACCCTTGATGTCAAAGGGGAGGGTATTTTGTTGTTTCTTGTTATCTCTAATAGTTTGTACAGCTTGCAGTGATCAACACCAACATGGTTGCCATCAATTCCAAAGGGGGATATTGTTGGCATTATGATGCATGTGTTGTACTTCATCGCAACCCACTTGTGGCAAAACAAATCACTTGTATATGGTAACTAGATGAATCTATGTAAATAGATGAACCTACAGGAGATATATCGGATGTGATAGAATGCATGGCAGTTGTGTTTACAAATGTGACAAAATACAGGGCAGCTCAAAGGAATCATTTCAAAAATAATATGGAAAATCACATTATAATAGGTCTATTTAGAGGGAACAAAGTAATGGTACAAAAGAATAGGATGAAGGAACAAAGGACTACAGATCAGAATCAAGAAATTGAAGAAAGAGAATGGTTTGAGAAGTATACGTTGGTTCACCTTGTCCAAGTAGCATATATACATGAGTTCACATAACAAAAATATTGTATATGTATGCACGCACTTTCATAAGAGGAAAAGCACGTATAGGTTGGAAAATCAAGGAATTTCAAGAGTAGAGAATACTAGGGGTCAATACCATGGTATTATCCCACAATATTGAGTGGAGTAATGACTATTTGATTCCATCCAAGAACACCACAGATACTAAGTGTGGTTTTGGTCCGAGGTATTGGACTGAGGCTTTTTGTCTGAGGTATTGGTTCGAGGTTTTGGTACGAGGCTTTTTGTTTTAGGTATTGGTCCAAGGTTTTTGGTCCGAGGAATTGGTTGAGGTTTTGGTGTGAGGTATTAACAAAGGATCTAAGTATATAAGGAGGAGAAGATCAAAGGGTTAAGTGCACAAGTAATGAATATCTTATGGAGTATTAGATCAAAAGAAAATATGCATGTTATGTGTTTCTAATGCTTTTCTTGACCTAGACTAAGTATGCACCTGAGTGTTTGATGAGATCTAATGATGAATCCAGATCATAATGACTTATAATTATGTGATCTGATAATGGATATGCTAGATTCGTTTGCTAACACACATTTAATCCTTTATATGTGATGATTTGGGTATGTCTAAAGTCGAGAATTGCAACAAAGTTACAAGTATATGAATATTTATATGGCAGTTCACTTTGGTGAAGGTGCATATACACGCTAGTTCGGCTCTTCCATGTAGTGTATGCAAAATAAAATCTTGATGTTCAGGTATTACTGATGTATCAAATCAGTGTTACTGTTTTATGGATGTTTGTCAATGATGTCTACATTAGATCTAAAAATAAAATTGATTATATAAGAAGATTGAGTCTGGTTGATTAGTTGATTGAGAAAGAAGGGTGATCCTTGCTGCCATATATTTAGAACTCTGTAATATGACAGTAGATCTTCAAAATGTCACTAATTGGTACAATTTATGATTCAGATGTTTTATGATTCGCTATCTTTAGAGGTATATGCAGGTTGGGCAAGAGGAAGTAGCGTATACACACACACTTCCCTCATTGAAGAAGCGTATACATTCTGACACATGCCTTTTGAGGTTACAATTAGTTTTGGTTGTTGATGTAGAGTTTTGGGTTCAGATTTGTGTACTGGTTACAACAATCTATCTGTTCAAGTTGATTGGTTGAATTTGATCAAGTTTGAATGAATGGTTTATTCAGTTGTGTCAAAGGTTCAATGATTGTTTGATTTAGTTGTGTCGGAGGTTCAGAGGTTTTAGTGATTGATTGTTTCAGTTATATTAGAGATTGATGACCGGGTTTCAGTTATATTAGAGATTGGTGATTGGGTTTCAGTGATTGGTTTATGGAGATGTATGTGATGGTTGTACCAAAATGATGATTGATTTTGAGCTTCAATGTTATTAATGGGTCCAATGTGAAAATTTAATGAAACATGGCCTTCATATTGCAGTTTTATGTACCAGGAGTATCTAGTCTAAAAATTCATGAAACATGGTCCCTGGAGGATGTTGAGGGTCAGAGCCTTTAGTGAGGAAGTCAAAACTTCCTGCCAATAGTGGTTGATGATTTGATCAAGGGGTTGGAGCTCCCTTCCAGTAGCAGCTGGAAAATGAGTGAAGGTTGTAGCCTTATATAGGTTAGCGCCTATGTACTAGTAAACATATTGGCTAGTGCAAGAGCTAGGGGGTTGTAGCTCCCTTCTAGTAAAAGCTAGAGAATGAGAGAAGGTTGTAGCCTTCTATTGGTGGGTGCCTGCATACTCGTATGAGCCTGCACCAGTACAAGATTGTAAATATATTATTATTTATATTAAAAGAAGATAGAGACAACAACAACAGGTGATTTTTCTCCTGCATTGGGTTTCCACCTTAAATCTTGTTGTTCATGTGTTTTTTTTATGTTTGATGGTTTATTAGTTATTAATGCACATGTTTACTATTTAATAAGTTAGTGATGCACTGATTAAGGATCAAGACATGATAAATTGACTAGATCATAAGTTCTCTGGGTATACGCTTGTTTCTCTATTCATAGTAGCATGTACACGCAATATCACTTCACCGAAGTAGCATATATAAATATGTTTGGGAAACTAAATATTATTGAACAATAAATACCGATTCATCCCCCCCTCTCACTATTATTTCCAACAATTGTCTTACCTTCCATTGCGCTTGCTCATGAAAAGAGCTTCATCTAAGTCTTTCATTACCAGTTGGGTACCACACATCTATCCTGAATCTCCATTAACTTTTCCTCTTCCACACACCAATTCCCAAGAGTTGAAACATAAAGGAAAGCCAAGAAGCAAATAAGAAGAAATCCATGAAAGCCAATAACAACATGAAATTGCAATAAAGTGGCATATCTATGCACCAAACATATGGAAAATTGTAGATCGAGCATAAGAATCCCAAAAACCTAAGAGAACAAGACTAACTACGAACACTATGACTCAATCCCCATGGTTCCCAAGAAAAGCTTAACTTGAGCCTTCTTGAAGATTTCATGAAAATTTCTCTCATCGTGTAACTCCTTGCAACACACTGTCAGATACACATAACTGTCAATGCATAAATAAACATAGCAATACACTAGTTACCTTATATTTTTGTTCCATGCACATTGCTAGTAATTAAACAAATCCACACCATGTCTCAATACACTGCAATCCCCTTGATAGATCCATCTCTAGCTAATTCACATATCAAGTACATGTTAATGAGTCTAGAACATTTCCACATCATGTTAGAAAAAATCAAGGTTAAGAAAGGACTCACTCATTTATTATTAGGGTTTCCAAGAATAGCCAAAGGAATTCTTGTCCAATTCCTTCCTTTTACCCTTTTACTTGGTTGTAATCGAGGCTTACTAGTACTGTCACATCACCAAACTGTTTGTTATATAGGCACATCAATTGTTACCTTGTTATGCTAATAAAAAGCATGTTCCCCTGAAACTTGCTCACACATGTTAGTATCACATTCTAAATATCAAAAAAATCATATATAACAATTTGAAATAACCCTTTACCATGACTAACAATCATGTCATAATCCGTAGTCAATGCGTAGTCCTTAGACACAATACTACAACTATCACATACTACACTGTAGTACATATAAATTGTTTCAACATATATGTGTTAGTAAAATCATCTTAAAACAAAATCATTTGAACACATACTCATATTATGCAATTCACCAAACTTTCAACCAAGTTGCAACATACCATGTTAAATAAATTAACTAGAGGTCATAATCAAATAGTCAAGCGCCATATATACGACATAAGCAAGCTTGTACCTTACTTTATCTTAGTGGAGGCTATCTTTTTTGTGCAATAAAGCTAGATAGCACAATATAATTTCTCAACACATCAGCTTAAACATAAACAAGATCATGTTATCCATAACAATCATTAACTAACATGTTCAGATCCTAAATCATAAACAATAGTCATTTATTTATAAAAATCACAAATCTACGATCAGTCTAGATTATTATGACACCAAGTCGCAAACATGTTAGCTCATACCTCAATATCACAACCATAGCCATCTACATAGGCCAAGCCAAGTTGACGAAATTCATATAACATCAATATCTTCAATGCAATGAACATAACCATCACGCATATGGTCAATCAAATTAAATGTCGATATCTCAATGAGATAACCCAAATCATCAAGTTCATAACATATAACAACAATAAGTCAATATCATGTTCATCAACAACATATAGCCTAATCATCATGTTATCTAATGTAAAACAACAATAGAAATGTAGGTTAATATCATTCTTGACTATCTGACACATGTTCATATAACTACACTAATCAACTAACATCTATCATGAATTCAATCATAACATTAAAATACATGTACATAAACCCAAGGTATATAACCCTAATGCATATAGAAATTCATAACCTAGATACCTGCATATCAACATACAATACATGTATGATGATCTGCTCTTACCTCGAAGCGTAAAACTGCAACCTTATTATGATGATCTATATCTCCTACTTTACCTTAGCCAAAACATTAGCATCATAACATACCAATATGATCCTGATGACCTAAATTTCATACCATGACTTCTAAAGGCATGCTAGACATACTATTCATGCATAACTATAACCAATACCATTCATGCATGAACACTACATATATGCATATAACACATGATTACCAACCATATACACATCTTTCTAAAAAGGGTCCAGTCATTAATGCATGACCATGTTAACGACACAAGCAATGACCTCATGCATGACAACAAGCATTACTCCATTGTAAACATTTCCACATGTAACCATCAACATGCATAAAAAATGCCTAATAAACTAGGGCCTAAACCAATACTTCTCCCTGAGGCTTTACAATGTCTCCCGCCAAAACCGGTCAAGGGATTCTTAAGCCTTTGGGAATGAACCTTCAGACCACCTCCGACCCATATTCCGAAATCAATATGGAAAACAAAATCTTATAACCTAGATAAGCATCCAAACATACCACAACATTTGGAAAAAGGGAAGGCTAGGCTTAAAACCACTGCCTTAACCCGTAAAAACCATGCCACTTACAGTAAGAGAACTATACACCAACATTCAAGGCCATGCATGTCCAAAATAGCTAGGAAATCACGGATGGAAACAGTTACCTGCAAATATTCCTGTTGAAGATGCCTGATTTTGCTCCTCTTTCTTGGTCCTTTCTTTCCTTTCCTTTCCTTTTCTTTCTTTTCCTTCCTTTATCCAAATATGGATTCTTCCATGAAAACTCTAAGTGATCAAGAGTGAGAGAGAGAGAGAGAATAATGAGAGAGCTTTGAACTTGAATTGACTAAGAGTTTAACACTGTCTAAGTTTGCCAACTAATCCTTAGAACCCTTTTTATGAACGACGCCTCTATTTTCTTCACTTTCCATCATTTTCCTTCAGTTTCCTCCTGATGTGAAACTCGTGACCTTTTACATTCCTTTTCTCCTATTTTCATTTATTTTCATAGGCAAATGTGCCAAAGATGCCTTTTTTCTTTTTAATTCCTTTGTCTTAGCTTTTGCCAATTTTCCTTAGCGAAAACACACATCTAGTGATGGTCACTAGGATATCTTTGTCTAACATTTTCCCTGGAATACGTGTCCTTTGCATGTGGTATTATTTTTCCTTTATTAACTTTTATTACATAAACATTTCATAAGGGTTGTTACTGTTGTACAATACCTTTCCACAATAAATTAATAACATTTTCATGTAATTCCATACTTACAAAAAAACTTATGGAACAAATCACAACTAAAAGATATATTAAGAATTAAATGATATATTAATAAATATAAATAACAAGAATAAAATCCATGAACGTTGACTATATATTATTTCTAAGAATCAGAACTAACATAGTTAACCATTTACGACAAAAAAATATATTTAAAGTAAAAAACTATTGTTTTTAACCTACAAGTATACCTCATATTACTTTAAACCAGCCTAGATTACTTTTAACTCCAAATATATCAAGCGCCGAGAGGGATCAAATATCTCGAGTTGCAAACCTCTTTTTTGAGGGCAAAACTTGAGGAAAACTTTGCACCTCAAGAGATTTAATCCCTCTCATCGCTTGATAGATCCGAATTTAAGATGGATTCAGGCTAGTCTCAGTCATGTGTAGCAAAACAAAATATAACGAACATATGATTAATTTTATCAATAATATGTAAAATCATCTAATATTAATATAATCATTTCAACTATGCTAAATATGTCTTAGATTAATATGGCCATTTTAATTTTAAATTTTCTTAGTTACCTCTGTTTCTTGAGATGATACATATTGTTAATAACATAATGATGAAAATTGATGAAATAAAATTTTGTAATGTAAAGTGAAAATGTAATAGTGTTCAATCATATAGAATGTGAATAATAAGAATATAGTCAATTACAAATACTCTTCATTGTGATTAATCTCAAACTATTTTCTTTTACTATTGTTATTTTCACCCTTATTACTTTTCTCATCTTTTCATATCGATTGTCATATTTTCATATCAGTTATATAAAATGGATAGGTTAAATCATAAACCATTTAAATATTTAGCTCAAGTAAACATCATACCTTGTCTCTCTTTCTCTTCAATATTAATAGGTTAAATTACTATAACAAAAAAATCAATGTATATTTTCAAAAAAAATTGTGCTTACAAAGAAATCAGTGCACAATGTTAATTCAATCACTTTAAAAATAATGTACCATCATACATCCAATTACATCAAATCAGATATCAATATCTACACTGAAATCACTACATCTCATGCAAGAAATAAAATAAGATTATAAGTCAACATTTACACTGAAATCAATGCTTCTAACAGAAGCAATGAAATAGGAATAGAAATCAACATTTGCACTCAAATCAATGCATTTAGTGAAAGTAAGAAAATAAGATTATAAAACAATATCTATAATGAGCCTAGGTATTGCAGAAAGAATGTTGCAATTCCCAGGGCTACCAGCTTTACTTATCAACTCGGGGTTCTTACAAACTTGGAGGTAAGTATGCTATATACACAAGTAGAAGTGAAGGTGCTACCTGTTGTCGCTATTCATCTGGAAAGGGACCCCAGCGGTTCCAAGCCAGACTTCTATAGGGTCAGAAGAAGCTTGATTTTGATGGAAGGAGAGCAAACCTAGTCTAGGGGAGGGCTATTATACTGCAGAAATGAAGAAAGCAATCATGTAATGCTAATTTCCTAAGTTACAGAAGTAAAAATGTCAAAACTTAAACTAAGTGTTAAACAATGGAAGCTAGGCTAGGTTTGTGTCTAAGCGGAAGAACAGTCAGATCAAAATGGTGGAAAGGGGATGTAATGAGAAATAGAGAATAAGAACCATTGGATCAGGCAGGTGGAAAGCAAATGAATGGTTGAGATCGAATCACAAGGGGGTACGTAGGCAGATGGCCGAACATGATCAACTAACAGGATGGACGACTTAGATTATATCACAGAATCAATTAGCAGATGGACGATGGAGATTGCGGGAAAAAGGAACATGTGTAAATGGTATCGGGTGAAGCAATAGCCGCTAGATGAGGAGAAAGATCGACATTGGAGATGGAAGCAGGCAAAAGAAAACATGCGAAAATGGGAGAGGGAGTTTAGAGGGCGGTAAGCGGAATATCGTGCTCCCCCAAAGTTGTAAGAAGTTTTGTAGAACTTCACATGATTTGCCTCCACGGTCGACACGTAGCACAGGGAAATTGCTCATACCATGTGCCCTTGCCCTTGGCCGGATAATGGTCGGACAGGAGATTCATGCGATATCACACGAAAGCCGTCAGATCTAGCAAGGCAGATATATGGTGGGGAATGGACTAACCAAGTTGGTGAGTGGGTGTGCGATTGTCATCAAATGAGCTGAGGCAGATTGACGATGGGGATTTAAAGGGAGAAAAGTCATACACAAAAAGGAATTTAAGAGGCGATTGGTCAGGTTTTCTATGTAAAGCGATTTACTAGCAAAAACCATTTAAACGTGAATTTAACAACTTCTACTCAGGTGTTTTGTGTTGAAGGGGAATGACATGGGAGTGTGAGTGAGGTCTGAATGACATAAAGAGAGAAAATCGAGCTGATGACTATTAAAGGGGAAGAGTGGCAATGAACTCAGTAACTATGTTTAAATGACAAAACCCTTTTGAAACGAAAACCTTGTGTTTTTGGGGTTACTGAAGGGTTTCTTCCTCACATCATGGTCCCGGAGGGAGGAGGTGAGGCCGAGACACCTATGAGCAAAGTTGTGGATTTTTTCCTTTTCCATAAGGCTAATTGAAAGAATGAATGAAGCAAACTAAATCATAACTAATTTGTTCTGCACTACTGTAATGAGACTGCAACTATTGAATAAAATGAACAAGAAACAAGAAGCTGCTTAAGTACATGAACATGAAAGCCATAAATTTGTGCTGAACCACTGTAATGCAAATTCATCTATTTAAGCAAATGAACAATCAAACCATGCATCTATGCTACTGCTCCAATGGAAATGAACTGCTTAAGTAAATGAACAGAAAACATGAATCTAAGCTAGGATAACAATACAATAAAGAGGATCTTTGGCTGCTAGGGTTGGGCCCTAACCCAAGAGCTTCAACCCTCTAACTTAACTTAGTGCTTGCTCAAATCAAAACTCATCTTCATTATAAAAGAATTACATTACATCGAACTGTTACAAAGCAGAGTTCCAGAGTAAAAGTTCGAATCCTGACTAGCTGACTAAAAATAACTGAGGTCGTCAGCCTCTCTATTTATACATCTGATGTCTCAATGGCTTCCCTCAAAATTAGGGAGGTACAACTCCCAACTTAATGGTAACTTTTTCTTTCATTTTCACTAGCTCGACTACCTTCTAGTAGGGAGGTTGTTTGTACTTCCACTTGCTTGGTTGTCTTTTCGTACTCCTAATTTGCTTGTTTTCACTTTTAGCTAAAGGAGGGATATTCAAATGGATGGGTAGTAAATGAGGAGGATTTACCTCCTCTAATTCCAATCCCTTATCCCATCTAAGTTTTTACCAAGGTCTTTTACGATAGTTCCTTGCCTTTACCTTTCATCCCTGCATTTCCCGTGCTTTTATCCTTTATGCATGCATTACAAGCACATTAGACCACGAAACAAAATATCCAACTCTAACTCATCTCATAAGAAAAATATAATCAAAAGTATGCAATAAGTTGTGAGAATAGTTGGTTTCACTAAGCTAGGAGGTGAATTCAGGCCAATTAAGGCCCATATAATTACTCAATAATGAGACTAACCAATCTACATTGAAATAAATGCATCTAATGCAAGTAAGAAAATAGGATTATAAACCAACATCTACACTAAAATCAATGCATTTAGTGCAGGAAATAAAATATTATTAGAAATCATTTATATTGAAATTAATGCATCTAACGAAAGCAATCAAATATTATTAGGAACCAACATTTACATTAAAATCAATGCATCTAGTGCAGGCAATCAAATAGCAATAGAAACCACCATCTACATTGAAATCAATGCATTTAGTGCAAGAAATCAAATAGGATTAGAAATCATCTACAGTGAAATCAATGCATCTAGGGCAAGCAATCAAATATCACTAGAAATCAACATCTACACTAAAATCAATTCATCTAGTGCAAGAAATCAAATAGGATAAGAAATCACCATCTACAACTAAAATCACTAAAATCACTTTTCATCTATATCTCTATCTCCCTCTGTCTCTGCATATCACCCCCAAAACATACAGTATCTTTCTCCAATCTATTTATCTATCCCTCGCTCCTCCTCTCCCTCTCTCTCTCTTTTCCCCTTCTCTCCCTATCCCCGGCTTTTACCTCTCTTTCCTCCTATTGTCTTCTCTCCCTCTCTCTCCATATTATTTATCTCTCCCTCTCTCTCTCTCTCCACATTTCTCTCTCTATTTCTTTCTTTGTACCTCCTTCTCTCTCCCCCTCCAACTCCATCTCCATTTCCCTTCGTCTCTCCACTTTCTCACATCCTCTCTCTCTTACTTCCTCTCTCTCCCATTCTCTCCCACCTCTCTCTCTCTCTCTCTCCCTCTCTCTCTCTCTCCAACTCTCTTATTATATCCCTCCCTCTCTAGTCTCTCCTGTCTCCCCCATTCTCTACATCTCTCCTTCCCTACCACTTTATCTCACCCCCAAACATACACTCTCTCTCTCCGTCTCTCCCTTGTCACTCCATCCCTATCTCCACTTCTCACTCTCTATGTATTTCTTTTTCCCTCCCTCTCTCCCCATACAACTCCATCTCCGTATCCCTCACTCTCTCCTCCTCTCCCTCAAGCATGCTCTCTCCTACTTCCTCACTCTCTCTTTCTCTCCTATCTCCCTCTCTCTTTCCCCATCTCTCTCTCTCTCTTTTGCCTCCAATCTTATCTCTTCCCCTGTCACTCTCCTCCTCTCTCTCAAGTCCTGTCTCTCCTTCTTCCTCTCTCTCCCTTTATCTCCTATCTCCCTCTCTATTCCCCAATCACTCCTTCTCTCTCTTCCTCTCTCTCTCTTTGCCTTCCAATCCTATCTCTTCCCTGATCTCTCTCTCTCTCTCTCTCTCTCTCTCTCTCTCTCTCTCTCTTTGCCCTCCAATCCTTTCTCTTCCCCAATCACACACTCTCTCTCTCTCCAACTAGGTGACTATATCCCTCCCTCTCTTCTTCTCTCTCCTCTGCCACCATCTCTCTATCTCTCCTTATTTTTCTCTTTATCTCACCCCTAAACATACACTCTCTGTGTCCATCTCTCCCTTCTCTCTCTCTCCCCGTCTCCACTTCTCACTCTCTATGTCTTTCTTCTTCCCTCCCTCTCTACCCCTCCAACTCCATCTCTCTATCCCTCCCTCGCTCCCCCTCTCTCACAAGTCCTCTGTCTCATCCTTCATCTCTCTCCCTTTCTCTCCTACCTTCCTCTCTCTTTCCCCGTCTCTCTCCATCCCCCTCCCCTCCAATCCTCTCACTATCTCCCTCCCTCTGTCATTCTCTCCCTCCCCCCTCCATCTTTGTCTCTCCCTCTCCCTCCCCTCCAATCCTCTCACTTTCTCCTTCCCTCTCGCACTCTCTCCCTCCCCTCCAATCCTCTCACTGTCTCCCTCCCTCTCGCATTCTCTCCCTCCCCCCTCCATCTTTGTCTCTCCCTCTCTCTGTCTTACCCTTCTCTACCTCTTTCACTCCTCTTTCTCTGTCTCTTCATTCATCCTCTCCCCTCTCGTTAAGTGTATTTTCATCTCTCCCTTGTTACTCCCCCTATCTCTCCTCCTGTATCAATCGATGTCATTGTTCTTCCCTCCCATACATATCTAGAGTTAATATATATCATGATATATTAATATATTTATACTATTCCAAATTTAATATTGTATTAATAAAATTGTTTAAATTTAAGAATATTTTTATTATAAGATATTAATATGTATTTAATTTAATTTATTATTATTAATCTTTAATATTAATATAGGTATTAATATTTTTTGCAGGGTATTAATAATAATTTGGCCCATAGGCTTCACCTAAAGAAAACCTCCTTTTTAAGTGTTACTGAGTATAAAGAGGTTTACTAAGTAAATATAAAAATAGGTTTTATTTATTTACATACCTCTCCCTTATTCATATTTATATTCATTTATCATATCTCTTTTATTTACCATAGTGTTTGGCCCATAAGATTGGTATATAATTAAATAATGATTTTTAATCCTATTTGATATATTTTTATTTATTTACCATACCTCTTTTATAAATATGGTATTTACCCCATGGTATTAATAATTATTTGTCCCGTGGTATTTGGCCCATAGGCTTCCCCCAAATAAAACCTATTTTTTGAGTTTTCGTAAATATAAAGATATTTATGGAGTAAATATAAAAAATGATTTTACTTCTTTACCATAGCTCTCAACCAAATATAAAAAAAAAGTGTTATATTTTTTTTCCAAGTGGAAAAACAAAAATTGTTTTATTTATTCACCATACTTCTGGTTTATTTATATTTATATTTATTTACGAAGCCTCTTTGAGTGTTAGTAAACCTCTTTATATTTTAAATTTATATTGTGCTTATTTGATCTTTAAATAGGACCGACATTATATTTAAAATGTTAAACATTACTTTTATATTTAACATTTACATTTACATATTTATGCGAGATCTACTCCCATACTGAATTTCATTTCCATTACAATAAATATATATATAGAAATTGGTAACATTTTTCTAAATATATTTTTCTTAAAACATATTAACAAAAATAAAAGAAAAAAAAATAAAATAAAAACATATGCCATTAACAAAAAAAAGCACATAAAAATATAAAAAGATTTATTTATCGTTGATAAAAATATATTTTAAATAATGGATTTATGATCAAGTGCAACGGACTTCAACCAAAAAAAATCCTTGTTCCTACATTTTAGGAGCCCTATTTAATTTTTATGTTCATTTCTATTTCAGTTTGGAGTTGTCAATAATGTGACTTTTTGGAGATTCCGGAATCCGGTGGAAGAAATTGAGTTTAAATCTTGATTTGTTGCAGTTAAAATGGTTTTTTAACTGCATATTTGGATTCAGCACCCTGAAAAACCCCTGAGACGCTTTGATTGTGTCGAAACTAGCTATCAAACTTGGAATTCCAATAAAATGCTGCCGAATTTTAACCAAAAAAACCCACCAAAAAAGCTTTCAAACAATCGAGTTATAGACAACTGCTTTCAGTTTTACATGGAAGCCTGGAAACACATTTATTATTTCCTCTCTACGATGAAATCGGGTAGTTAACACGCGGAAAGAGTCCAATGGTCTTCTCGGATTACCCGGAAGCGATGCTGAGTCAAACATCGACCGCGGTCACAAATTCCTATTCCTTCAGGTGATCCCCTACGCTAATCGATTCAACATAGATATTCAATAAGTGGAAGATCCAAATGGTCTCTATGAGTCCCCATGAGCTCAGATATCGCAACCTCAAATCTTGAAATTCGGATCCGCCTCCCCTCCACTTTTCCGTCATGTATTTATAGACTATGACCCTTTGTGAGTATTGTATATGCATGAAATAGTTTATGTGCAATTCAAATCAGTCCTACACAGCATTTCTGCCATAATTTTTGTTATGTCCAACCAATAGCTAGGAACCATCTATCGTTATTCAACATCCGAGCTTTTCAGCGATATCCGATTAAGGGCATACAAGTTGTCATTCCTGACACATCGTTTTTAACACAGAAATAAACTGATAATGTCATTGCCCATGCAGATGAAAATCAGTATGTCTGTTATTGTAGATGCTGCTCTCCTCTTACTTGTGATGACGTTGTTGTTAAAGGAAGTCTCCGCCACATGCAGGCAAATGCATGGGATTACTGGTAAAAGAATGAATGTTCATTCTTCCGTTGAAGCGGCAGTAGCAGTAGAAGGTTTAGCTCTATGGCAATCACTTGCAGACGGTCAACCCGAGAACAATCTTCCAAAACCACCACCACCGCCTCAAAGCAGTATGGTTGGCTCGTCGTTGGAAGCGGGGTTAGCGGGAAAATCTTGCGGGCCTCATCATGACAAAAATGTTCCATGTCCACGAACAGAGAACTACAAGATGGACGTGAATGGCAAGGCAGAGATAACAAGGAATCATCAGACTTCAATTATGGCTGGAAAGAACAAGTCAGCAGATACGCTCGGTTTAATGATTTAATTCTATTATAAAACCCAGGGCCTTCTCGCACTAGTATATAAAACTTAGGGCCTTCAATCACTATTATGTATTGTGATCCTTTGCGTGTTCTTGTTCGTCATAGGATACATTTTGATCTTTATAGTATTTTCTTTCAGGTTCAGATATACCTCTTACCTATTCCGCGATAAAATATAATTTTGTTTTTTATTTGTTTATTATAATGGGGAATAATTTCTTTATTTCTTTATTTATTTACTTATTTATTTTTATTATTATTATGTTTAAATTTAAAAGAAATTGTTGTTTTTAAAACTTAAATATAAAATTAAATTAAAATATATAAGAGGGTATTGTGGATGCGTTTGTGTCATCTCCTTAAGGTGTTTGAATCCAAAGATTTGACTCACTTAAATATTAGATCTTTGTTATGTTTACAACACTTTTCATAAATTGTTGCATGAACATGGAGAGAATCCCAATTAAAATTCAACTTATTACTCTGATTACAGTAAGGTTTGTAATACTCCTCACAAGTTATCTATATTTTTTTATATCTTAAAATAGATTTCCCTTATTTTAATGTGTAAATTAATTTATTTACCATTGTGAAAAATAATTTTCCATGCTATTTTTTTTCAACAATTTTCCAACTTGCTACTTTGGGAAACTCAATACATGCCTTGAATTTTGAAGTACTTCAATAGCCAAGTAGTAGTCAAGATTTGGTTTTTTCTTTATAAATATAATAAATCCTTTATTACTCTTTGTTATCGAAAAATTATATTACATAAAACATAATATATACAATAGTTTCTCCAATATTCTCTCCGATATCCTTGAAAATATAATTACATCATCAAAATTAAAATTCTTGAAATTGAGCATCAAAATATACTTAGATAACTTTTCATGTACATTCTTTTTCTTTTTTCCATTCAGGAAAAAGTTTTTCCAGATTGATATAAGAGAACTTCCACTTATTATATACAACGAAACACAATAATGTAGGAATGATAGTCCAATTTCTTTGGGGATGAGCCTTCTCATATTCTATACCTTCTTTTAAAACAAAAATCATCTCACCACAGTTTTCACTTTATTCTTTTCGACTTGGCCATATCATTTGTGCTTTTTGGTATGAACGGCTTCGTGTCAATTAATAATACCCACCAACCTCCACTCAAAAAAATAGAATAAATGAATAATAATTCCCAAGAAAGTGACATTAATTAATTTCAATTTATATAGAATTTCGAGATTTTTTATAGTGAAATTTAATTTCAAAATGGATACTAATGAATTCTTTGTTTGATGAAAAATGTTATTAAATATTCTTTTAACATTTTTTTTCTTTAATCATTTAGTATCACATGAATTGTGATGATGGCCATATTCGAATCATTGTATTTTATCTGGAGTTGTAGATTAAATCATTTCAAATATTTAATTATTCAAATATCTATAATTAATTATCTTAAATTATGGAAAATAAATTTTATTTAAATTAGTTTATTATGAAGTAAATTAGCAGTTGTATGAGAGGTTGCAAAGGAAATGGTATAGGTATATGGAAGAAGAGAATAGATGAAAAAAATGTGATATGTTAAGTGATGTAACTATAGCCAAATTTGAATGAAAAAAAGAAATCTTAATGTTAAATGTAATATAATAAAATAATCTAGTCAAAACAGAGGCATGCGAAACTTCCTTTCTAAGCGCTCAATGTAAGAGCTTACTTTCATTAAAAATTGCATCCCATATGGAGCCTTTGTCTTTCATTTCCTCATCGAGACTGAAACCTTCACCCTCATATGGTAATGGTTCTAGATCATTTTTTTGTGCAAGTATTCTCGAGCGGCATTTCCATTTATACACAACTCCATTAACATAATCAAAGGCCTAGTTCTTTTGATAAGGATTTGTGGCAGCCCATATTTCATGATCTGCAGTCATTTCTGCATCACATGCATCCATTAATTATTTCAATGAAATATTGTTCCCTGGGTACTTGAAAGGGAACCCCTCATGTTGCAAATGGCAGTGTAAACAAACAGTGTGCCTAAAAAATTCATCAAGCTCAAGGAGAGAAGCCAAATATGTGTGTCAGATTGTGAATGGACCGAGTTAATCCTTCTTTATTATTTTCAGCCTCAAATACAATATCCTTGAGAGTGTAAGAAAAATTGGGCACAAGTAGCATAAGAAACCATTCACAAGGGGGCACGATCTTCCTTTATTCCATTTCTGACCTTCAAGAAAAATTTATAAACCAAGTTTATTCCTTTTACTACCAAATCCATAAATTTCTAGTAGACCTTACCTTGACTTTTTGACTTTCAGTCGTTGTGTGCTTGCACTTCTCATCACATTTTCCTGCTCAATGCTCTCTCTTTAGTCCAGTGTTAGTTTTCAAAGCATCCTGAACAATTTCATTATTGTTGTTTTATTGTTTTACCATTATTGTTTTTTATTGTTTTATTACTTCCATAAACCTATAAACTCTTCTTAACCTCTTTGGACATAGAACATTTAAAGACATGTTTCTTGCAGTTCATGCCCTAGCTTTTTGCAAGAGGAAATGACAAAACAACCCCCAAAAGAATTTTCTTGACTTCTTAGCCTCCACATTATCGTCATGATTTCCATCTATTACTCCATGAATGTTTTGTTGCTGCTTCCATGCCAAACATGCTCGTAAAAGACAATAGTAATTTTGACATGTAGGGGAAGTATAACAAACATCATGATTCCCCCTGATATTTGAATCAAAATCTCCATCCTACAGTAAGGAGATGCATTTTTAGTCTTGTGTGATTTTGTTTCTTTACAGTCTTGTGCAAATTAAGATTATAGTTAACAATTTCTGAAGGAAAATATTCAACACCAAAGGTTTCTCCTTTTGCAGGAGACTTCCATGATTGAGCTTATATGCACCCTAACCTTTTCTATTGTATAAGTTTTCTTTGTATTAGCTGGGGTTCAATATCATCATCATCATCTAGAATAAGGATATCCTAAAGTAGCCATAAATTTCCCTTCTTATAACTAACTTTTCTTCTAAATCCACCAGTAAGATATGAAAAAAGACTACGGTGGGATGTTTGACAATTTTTGTTTTTAAAGAGAGCTCAATGATGGACTGCAAGAAGATAAAGTTGGGACCATATTTGTAACGCTTTAATTCTAGAGTGCTTCAAGTGGAGAAATCCCCAAATCTCTTGTGCTTGGATTACATGTGTGAAATGTTATATTCAAAAAATTTCATTTTGTATTGGCTCATGGTATTGGGTATCTACATGAAGGTCTCAATTTTAATGAAGAGGCAATCGATCACTGAGTTGTTTAGAGTAAGTGCAATGCGAAATTCCTCTCCTTTCTAACATTGAAAAAAATTGTGAGGTTAGGTCATGCGAATCACAATGAATTCAACAAGAAAAGGTGTGTAATTTTCTTTTGAGGTTAAATTTATACTATAGAGGTTTGAGTCCATAGAAGAATACCTTGAACTTTTTATTACACCTCCCATAGAATAAATGAGCAATGAACTCCAAAATACTCTTAAATCCATCTCTGAGGCTCCATATGCAGCTGTAAAAAAATAAATAAATAAATAAAATAAAATAAAAAATAAAAATAAATACATAAAAAAATCTACAACCATCGAAAGGTGCAGTGCTAGTATACAGAATGTGAATTTGAGAAAGGATGTGATATAGGAGAGAGGAAGGGAAATAAATATTAATGCTCAACCAAAGGACATTCTTATACTCTCATCAACAATACCTTAGTATGTGGAAGGCCTTTTCAACTACATGCTAGTTGCAGTAAGTAGAATAGAGTGTCAACATGAAGATACAGATAGTAAGAATGAGAATATAAATATGTTGGAGATGAAAGAATATGTTCCAGATATGCATGCATTTAGGTTGGCCATTTGGCTACAAATTTGTGAATATGGAAAATTTTTCTTACCAACTTAGATGATTAAAAAAAAAAATTTGGTTGTACTTCCCAAGGTAGTATACTACAATAGAGAATATTATAATGAAGCCTTTATTGAGGAAAATGAAAATGATATAGACAGATTGAGAAGCAAGCATTTGGAGTTCAACAGATTGAATGTTTCTCATAAATATTCTATAGTTGGTACAATGATTGTTGTTAGAAACACCTGGATGGAATGTACAAAGTGGGAAATGCACTGATATTTCTTTCTATACACATATTTAATGCCCTTTCAGAGAGTTTGTTACATGTAGAGGGCATGTTGCATGAAGCAACTACATTCCTTGATCATGTAGTGAAAAATAGAGACGTGCGTGAGCTTTGATACAAGCAAGAATTTAATTGAGGACTTATCTATGAAAGGCCATATATTAGAATCATTAAAGATTTTAAATGAAATGCTAAAATAAGTTTTCTTATTTGATATCAATACTTGCAGTGTCTTGATAAATTCTTTTTGTTTAAAGAAGCAGGTGCATGAAGAATATATGATCGTTAGCTTATTGCTTGACAAGGATTACATTGCAGATAATGACATTTATAGTGTATTTATAAATATTTTATGTAAGTATGGTAATATTAATGAACCTCTAAAGGACTTTAATCAGTTCGAATTTGAAGTGTGCGCTCTAGACACAAAGACATGGAATATTTTGCTAGATACATTTCACAGTGTAGGTAGAGTAATAGAAGTAGGTAGACCTAATGCTCCTAAGATTCCCTCCACAACATAATGGCGCAACACTTTGCCGTCAAAGTGAACATCACAACCTTTTTCATGAGGAATCTTGATTCCTCCAATAATAAAGGGTAGTCTACATCATTTTCTAGGTTATTCATATGAAGGAATTTGTAGCTCTTACTCTGCCTCAAGCCAGTTATTACTATCCTTCACATTTTCAATAATATCTCTGCTATCGTCTAACTGAACTGGCAAAGAATTGAGATCATGACGATGAAATATTTTCGTTCTTTCTCTTAATATTTAAATGTGTTCTTTCAAGTTTACATTTAGTCATAATATTCTCTTTACCAATAAAAACTTCAATCCTATCCTCTGGTATAATTCTACCTCTACTTGGCAAGAAATTCAGATCAAAAATTAGATTTTCCTTCTTTCTCTTTATACTAGGATTTTTTTGTTTAATATTACAGTTTGCTATAACTTTTTAGGCATCAGTAAAATCTTCAATCCTTTTATATTTGAATCTATTTTCATGCTGAAATTTTTAGTTACATGAATACAGGGATACAAATATACGTTATGTAGAAAAGAATTTTAATACATCTTTGGAGATATCACCATGAATCTTTTACTATCCTTTTAGACTCACATCTTCCTTTTTCACAACATATCTATTTTTTCCATGTGAATACTAGGAGTGTCTTGTGAGCTCTTAGAAAAGATTCACTTTTTTGCTCATTATCATTGAAATCTACTAGGAGTCTCTTTCATTCGCTAACTCACTGAGTTCTGGTTTTACTTCTTTATATTTCAAGTTTATTGTAAGTGTTATTTTGGTACAACTTCTCTTCCTTCTCCCTCCACATTTGGTTTCTCTTTCCTCCGCCTTCTATCTCATCTCTTTAAAGTATGGTTTAAGTTTGTCGAATATATTTATTTTCTATTTGTTCTCTTTTTTTCTTGGCATCCTACAGTGCATTTTATCTAGCATAGTTAAAAAACATGTAAGTACAAAGGGAGTTTCAATACATGTGGAATCTTTCATTAAGAAAACATTCTGAATAGAAACAAACTCCTTTGATATGCACATGGGAGGTTTACCATAACACCATAGATTCTTATGTATAGTGTTCCTCACCATTTAACAAAAGGTGGTGGGAACCATGACTGTGTTCCGCAACAATAGCGAAAATTTGTTATCATGGCCATCTATTGAGAAAGAGGTGCATATGCACATTCCCCATAAGCCTCTTGCTCAATAGATGGCCATGATAACAATTTTTTCGATGCTTTTGTGCAAGAAATTCATCATTGCAACCACCACCATTTCAGGTGTACATGTGAATTTCAGGTGTTACAATTAGCTGGTCCATATGCAAATCAAAGGAGAAGTGTCTCGTGTGATGGAATTTTCTTGCTCAAAGCTTCAAAACTTGTTGAAACCCACTCTTACTTACATCTTTTTTAACTCTGGTGGATAAAATGAACTTTAAGAAGAGACAAAAATCTTAAAGAGGTGAGACCAAAAGCAGGGGAGAGAACAACTGAATTGAGAGGGAGAAGAAAGAGAAATTGTACCAAAATAACAGATACATAGAAAATCTATAGATAAATATGTAAAACCACAACAAGGTGAGTCAAAAGATGAATCCTTTATGTTTTTATATAGCTTGAGCTCTTTCTTCCTATGATCGACTTCCTCTGTAACAACCTGCATAGAGTCTTAGAACAACAACCTTATCCATCTTATGGATCACCTCACTATCCTTCTTCTTAACCTCATGTATCCCCGACAACCTGATACCTAAAAACATGTCCTCCACACTCTGACCTGCTTCTAATGAAATAAACATATCATTCGAATTGTTAGCACTATAAAAATTAGCACAATGAGTATCCACATAACCTCTCAGGGTACTGAATTAGGTACTGACATTATTATATGATTCATTCTCGTACACCACATCATAGCCATAGCACCAAGGAATCCTGAAAAACTTGTAAGCATTGCATTTATCCTGCCATGATTCCAACGATCTCCTCACGATTTCCAGCATCTAGGGAGGGACCAAGTTCCAAAAGCCTACTATGATCGCCATTAAGGACCAAAAACTAGTGAGGGAATCCATTGAAAAATTAAAATCTCTAACATACGTTGGATTTCAAATCTCAAATTTAGCTTTCTAATATATTGGTATAAGCTTCCCCAATTTCAATCTTACAGCTATGACTTTCCCTTTTTTTTCCTCTTTTCTAAAATGGGTATTGTCCTTTTTTCAATCCTTTCAAATTTAATACTGAAATTATGTTCAAAACATCAAAAATAAAAAGGGGCATCAAGGAATTCATGTTGATTACGCATTCTGGGCCGAAGAGCATCATTCTTCTCTGTGAATAATTTAATAAATATCGTGGCAGATCTGTGTGTATGTGTGGAAGGGGTCCAGTGGATCCATGTGTATATATTTTCATAGTGAAATGATGTGTGAACATGTTCAACCCTACAATAAACAATATATTGAACCCTTCAAGAGAAACAACAGGAATCATTTAAGCAAAAATAGAACAGATATAGATATCAGTGCTACAAGAGTAGCTGACAGTGATTCTCTTGTTGTAACCTATTTTTCCTGTATCATTTGGTTAACTAACATGTCACTATGTAACAAAAGGAAAACATCAATTAAGCAATAAGATATTAGATTAGAGGAACCATGCTTGCATGGGAAATTGAAGACAGTTGTATCTCTCTAAGAATATTCTAAAAAATAATTTTATCAAATATACATTGTTTTACCAATCCAACAGGTTCCTAAATGTTATATTTATGATACAAGATGAATTACTCATTCATGTTGAAATTGAATTACATTTCTTTTATTCCTTATCATGGACAAAGATTTGCCAATCTATGGCTAGTATGGTTAACATTGTTTTTAATTTTTACATTAGTGAGTCTTGACATTTGAGAATGAATTTTTTTGCAAACTTTCTCCAACTCCCTCAGTATCCACTGCATCCCCTGCAGTTGTCCCTTCAACTCTTCATTTTCCTCACAAATCACAGTACTATAATCAAGCTCTTTTGAGAACAAAATTACTAAACTCCTGCGTGTGATTTCTTCTTCATGGGGAAAATGCATCCTGTTATCACTATTGGAATGAAAGGAATATGAAATTTTCACATAATAACTATCATGTGTGCTTCTTGGCTTTTCTTTTTGCAACAATAGGAGTTGTATTTTTGTTCTCGATGGAAATATGGAATTTTGTGCAATGATTTTACTTGATTGAAAAGAGAGTTTGTGATAATGGATCGATTTGCAAAGGACCATTTCTTCTTCATCAGAAAACGTTGGGTGTACCTATTCAAAAACTAAATTTAGATCATTCTGATGTAGGGAAAAAATCATATTCAAGGACATTTTTAGTAGCAACATAGATTTTGAGAATCACAATTTCTCACACAAGCTTCTATTAAACATACTCAGTTTTACTTCAATTATAAGAAATCAGTAGAAGTGGTAGACAACCTAAGGTTAAGAATTTTGTTCACATTATGAATGATTTAGGTCAGATGAAGGAAACCATAGCTATTGATACATGCTTAGTTTTAAGGTTGATTTCAAAGAAGCTAATTGTATTGACTCAGATTTTCTAAAAAAATATCATGTTCTTAACTTCTCACATCAGCTTAAATTCAAAGATTTTTTTTTTGTATTGAATCATATTTTCTGAAAAATTCTCATGTTCTTAACTTCTGACTTGAGCTTAAATTCAAAGAACCAATTGGTATTGATTGAGGTTGCATTAATAACCCAAGTCAAACAATTCAGGTTGGACTTAAAGAACCCGAAATAGTTGTCAAGAATAAACATGAGAAGGCATTTTGCCTTTGTGTCTCAGTCATAGTGAGAGAACCCACTAATATAGATTCAGACCAAGTTAAAATCCTCACTCACTAATAACAACATACAATTGACACATTCATGCTGAAATAATGAAACACATTTTAATAATTTGATCTTGGATTCATGAAACTCCTGCATATTCTCTTAGGGTAAGATTGAAATAACTTTCAACTAATTCCGACTTAATTCATGAAAAATTACAGTATTAACTGAGGTTACCATATGGAAGGCATGTATACGATTTGAACAACACAAACCCGATTGGTATGAAGCTAGTTTAAGAAACTATTCATATTAATGAAAGCTTACTTGGATCATTTATTTGGAATGGTTGAGCTTATATTAAATAATATATTTGGTGTTAATGCATTCACCAGAGACCCCTTTGCAAAATTTAATCTAGAATAAAATAAACAAGGAAAGATAATATTAAATTCACATGTCAAATATTGTAGTGCTAAGAAATAAAAATTGAGTATTATTCACTTCAATACCTTCATACATTCATTCCAGTTGAAGCCTTGAACCATTATAAGAAATCAAATAAATATGGTGCATCAACACTTCTTATCACAACTCCAAAACCTCTCCATTTCTCATAAAATATACTAAATAATTACAGTAGCGTAATTCCCAAACACTCTCTACAAAAATCCCCCTTCAAAAGGATGCAGAGGTGACAAAAAATTATAATTTTAAATGATCTCTAGAATCCACATTTCTGGTAGATTCGAACCCCCGTCATCTTTAGAAAAGGCTGAAGATTTATTTAAATCAGTTTTTGAGCGATAGGGATACGATTCCTACCCTAATCATTGAACCATAATTAAATTTTGACAGATCTCCATGATGCTAAAATTTGATAGATAGTTATGAATTTGGAAATCTCTAAATAAATTTGAAGCCAATTGTTTGCCTGTAGTGAATGAGGGCCTTTGGTTGTTAACCAGTGGTGCAGAAATCTCGTGCTCATTCATTGTTCTTGATTTTTTATGCTTAATGCTACATTTAGAAACGTTACAGGACAGAATGGTGGATGACTCTAATATACCTAAGGTATATGGAGAAGGAATCTATGTGGAGTTAGGACGAGGAAATAACTCACCAACAACTCAATTTATAGAGATCCTGAGAATTTGACAAGAATATTTGGCTCACATCATAACCATTCATGAATTGATGTTGAACGTTAGTGAAGAACAATAAATGATATTAAAACATCTAACTAAAAAATCTAGTCACAGGCTAGTAGAGACAATGGGAGATGGAGAAAAAATAGAACCATGAAAATAAAAATTGTTGAGATAAAAATATAAAAGTTTGAATGTGGGGATGAATCAAACAAAATGTATTTAAAGAAATAGAAAAGGAAGAAGAAAGTAGAGTTGCAAGGGGAGCTCAAAAAAATAAAACCCCCTACTTTTGATGGTGAAAAGGAGGAGGATGCGGAAGCATGGCTTCTCAATATCTCAAAGTAATGCCAAATTTATGAGTATGAGAGTAATTTGAAGGCTAGATTGACCATTCATCAGCTAAAGGAGAAAGGTACTCTTAGTTGGGAGGAGGTCAAAATAGTGCACATGTTGAAAGAAAAGACAGTTCCTTGGGAAGAGTTCAAGAAAAATCAAGTCTAGATATCTAATGGAATGATACTATGATGATCAGGAAATGAAACTTCATCAGTTAATACTGGGACAATTAAATATGGATGGTTTTTGGTCTAAATTCACCAATTTTTTTTGTTATGCTCCCTACATCAAGTAAGAGAAAGCCAAAGTGCAAAGGCTTTTAAATTACTTATCGATTTCTTATAAATAAAGGATAGGGTTTGAAAATAATAAAATAATGGATGAAGCAGTTAGGAAAGAAAGACTATGTTATCAATAGTTTAAAATTAGAGAAGAAAGCTGAAAATCTTGGTAATATAAGGACAAAAATAAATTTATAGTGGTGACAAAAAGACAAAAATCTGCATATCTCAAAATTTTTGGAAGGGACCAATAATTGAAGAAATTCAAAAGAGGTAATTCAACTGAGGATTCACAATCTCAAATTGGGTCCAAACCAGTTGATCTAAATAATAAGATCAAAGGAAGAGAACCTTTGAAATGTGAGGTTTGTGAAGAACCTCACTTGTTAAGTGATTGTTTGCATAAAGTTAATTATCTTCAAAACATATAAGCAATAAATGATGCATAAATAGTAAATGATATTACGAGGAATATCATGAAGATAATTGCGGTGCTCACAGATAGATAAGTGGATCACCAATCCACTATTATCAAGATTCAAGGTAATATTTTGAACCATCTTGTCTATGCCTTAATTGACCGAGGGCCTACTCTTAGTTATATTAATCATCAAATTGCAGAAAAATTTAAGTTAAACACTGAAAAATTTACGAACGCAAGGTTGGTTTAGTTAGAAACTGACACAAAAAGGAAGGTAACTAGCCATGCAAAACAGTGTCCCATAGATTTCAATGGCTATCCCACTAAAGTTAACTAAAATATACTTCCTTTAGGTTCATATGTTGTGTTAATAGGTATGTATTGGATGGGAAAACACAAATTGGTAATAAGCTGCTTAGAGAAAACAGTGAGTTGTGTAAATCATGAAGAAAAAATAAAATTAATAAAAGGAAATCCAAAACCAATTTGTGTTAGAAATATTTCAGCATTACAACTGAAAAAGAGTTCCAGAAAAGGGTGTCAGCTATTTTTTGTGAGTGTTGAAGCAAATGATCAGAAAACAAAAAACCAAAACATAGATAAATTTCCAATTATTATAGACTTTAAGGACAGAAGAGATTCGAGGTCTACCTCCCAACATAGACATAAATTTCTCCATTTATCTAGTGCTATGATCTACCTCAGTCTCTATAGCCCCTTACTAAATGATTATTCCAAATTTATTAGAACTGAAAATGTAGTTGCATGAAGTTTTCAATAAAGGCTATATTAGACCTTGTGTTTCATCAGAGCCTGAGTGCTATTTGTGAAGAAGAAGGATCAAAAATTTAGAATGTGCATAGATTACTGAAAATTAAATAACTTGACCATTAAAAGCAAATTCCCACTACCTTGCATTCATGATCTATTTGATAAAGTAAGAGGCGAAACCATATTCCAAAAATTGATTTGAGAACTAGGTATCAACAATTAAGAATAAAGGATGAAGACATTCATAAAAAAAACCTTTCGAACCACATATGGTCACTATGAATTTGAAGTGTTACCTTTTGGTCTTACCAATGCACCACCAGTTCACTGACATCATTTATGTGTTTAATGAATAATGTGTTTACTAAGTAACTTCATAAATTTGTGTTGGTATTTATAGATGACATTCTAGTGTATTCCAAAAATGGGGACGAGCATAAAGAATATTTGATACTTGTGCTACAAAATTTGAGAGAGCATCAATTGTAGGAAAAATTTAGTAAATTTGAGTTCGACAAAGATAAAATACAATATATGGTCTATTTCATTTCAAAATAGGGATTTTCTATTGATCTGAATATTAATTTGATATTAAAAATATTAAGGTTAAAGAAGATAAACTACGAGATGCTTTAAGTAGAAGAACAAATTCACTTATGTAAATTTTTGTTAGAGCTGTCATTATAGTTTTGTTGAGAATATCATGAATTCAATATAGGAGGATCAAATTTATCAGGAAATTTACTAAAAATTGTAACAAATAAAAGTTTCTGGATATGATGAAAATTCAAGAAAATTGTGAACTTATAGAAATAGATTGTACATTCCAAATGCAACTGCTTTAAAAGAGTTGATATTGAATTAACATAAAAAAAAAACCATAATTTGGACACCATAGTTATAAAAACATGATAAATTCACTAAGAAACGAGTTTTATTGCCGTGGTATGAAAATGAAGTAGCAGAATATTTTTCCAAATATCTAAACTATCAGCAGGTGAAGGTAGAACAACACCTAGTTGGACTATTAAATCCACTATGCATTTCAGAATTGAGATGGGAATTCATTTAAGTATATTTTATTATAGGATGTCCAAGAACAAGATGACAACATTATTATTTCATGGTGGTTACAAAAGAATTAATAAATGCAACAAATTTTATACCCGTAAAGTATAAATTTGGGAGAACTCAATTTCCAAACATTTTTATGAAGAAGATTTTTTGATTGCATGTGGTACAAAAAATGGCAATATCTGACAGGGATGCTAAATTCACTTCCAAATTTCAGAAGGCTTTGTTTGGATGGATGGGTGCAACTTAATTTTAGTACAACTTATCGCCCCCCAAACTTATGGATAGATAGAGAGGACCAATAAAATTCTAGAGGACATGTTAAGAATGCATGTTAGGGACAAACCTACGAAGTTGGAATATTTCCAATAGCTAGAAGAATTTTCATTTAACAACTATTATGAAGCCTCTATAAAGAGGAGTCCCTTTGAAATATTATATGCAAGGAAATGCCACACACCTTTCAGCTAGACTTAGCCCGAAGATAGGGTTATCGTGGGACCATATGTATTCTAGGAAATGGAATAAACAGTGCAAAAAACTAGGTAGAACATAAAAATTGCACAGGGGAGATGAAAAATTTATGCTGACCAAAGAAGAACACATATGGAATTTAAGGTCAAAGAGCATCTATACATAATATTTAAACCAGGGAAATCCACCTTGAGGATAGGGACCTAGGCTAAATTAGCTCCATGGTTATGTTGGCATTTCAAACTTTTAGACAGGGTTGGACCAGTAGCATATCAGTTAGCATTTCCCACCCACATAAAACTACACAATTTTTTCATGTATGTTTCTAAAAATAATATGTCCATCATAATTCTCATATAATTGGTTGGAAATTGATATGGTTGGAACCAGAAGGATATTTCAAATTAGAGCCACTTCGCATATTAGATTGGAGGTAGATCTTGCTCTGGAATCGATCGATTCCTTAGGTTAATGTGTATTGTAAACACTTTACACTCAACGAGGCCACCTAGGAGATGGAAGACAAAATGTGGGAGGCCTTTCCATCACTGTTACAAAAGGAAAAGACTTGGACATCCAACATTGAGGATGGTGTTGAATAAAAAGGGGGGGAGTATGTAACAACCTTATGTTTTCTATGTTAATGTTGACTATTTTAGATATCAACTTTTTTAGACTGGATGGCTAGGGATGTAATGTTGAAACTTTTGAGATGATTTAATCGGTTTATTTATTGTTATGTAATCAATTAATTATTAATAATAAATAAAAATGTTGTAAACTACTTAGGAAAAGAGCACTAGATTTAGAAAAGAAAAATAAATATGAGACTATGAATACTGTTGAGCACGTAAAATGAAAGGATTCCAATTCAAAACATTGTAAATACAAAGTGAAAGGTTACCAAATTAACAAAGCTGAAACCTCCACTGTGTAATCAATTTTGTGCTTAAGAACCCTAGCTAAATTATGTTCGACAAAGTTAGTAGATGAAAGAAGAACTCATGTAAGACAACACCAAACCGATGCCATTGCTTTGCAGAAATACCAAATGAACTCCAATTACCAAAATTACAATGAAAATGGGATAGGGTTAGTTCAAAAAATCACCACCATTCAACCATATCGAGGAGGTTGCCACCATCCATTGCTAATTTTCTATCACATGTGGAATTCACATGGGCATGATCATGTGGCTATATTTTTTTAGTCAAAGCAGACAAATGAATAGATGCGTGGAGAAACCAAGAAGGACTCCATATTAAAATCGACAAGAATGTATGTATACAATACCACAAGCTTGGAATAAACGCCAGGATAACCAAAACATATTGTATATATATATAAAGGCCATGAAGTTAAGTTAAATGTGTCATGTAATATATGCAAGGGATACGTAAAATAAATTTGAATAAAGATTGATCATTGAACTATATTAATACCATCTCGAAATTCCCAAAACATAGGTAGTGCTCATATTATAACATTAGGTACGAGGAATAAAAAAAAGGGATACTTGTAAGAATAAAATAATCTAATTATAATGTGTGCTCATTAATAACTTTTCTAGCCATTAGATTGGCCTTACACTATTGATCATTAGAATTTTTATGTAATGCATAAATACAAATTAGTCCTAAGAATACCAGATAGGGCTAGACGCCACAAGGAGTATAGATAATTGACATAATGACAAAATCAATTGAACAACGAAAATTTGTAATTGATAACTAAAGTTAGTAACATAGAAATACTTATACATGTGTAGAAATCCACCAATGGTAAAAAAAAAAAAAAAATCCAAGAAAAAGCGGTATGTGACAAATGTATCGAACAAAGCTTATGGAGAGGGTTTCCTTTCTAAAAAAAAAATTATCGCTTGTTGACATGAGTGTTACA
Source organism: Pinus taeda (assembly GCA_000404065.3). NCBI lineage: Eukaryota > Viridiplantae > Streptophyta > Pinopsida > Pinales > Pinaceae > Pinus > Pinus taeda. Next base: position 102,141 of record APFE031715197.1, on the reverse strand, counting down.
AGGGTATTCAGCTTGTAGCCCGAGTCTAGAAGTCTAGTCAGGAGCTGGTGCTTCTAGTATACCTCACAAGGGATTGGTCACCTAGTGATCAATTTTACTCTATCTTTTTTCCATTAGGGTTACTTTCTGATGATATTTAGTCTTGCATTTGTGGCGATTCCTTAAATTTTCTTTCATAGGTGTTGTTATGCAACTTGATCATTTCTACTGATTTTTTTCATTCCTGTAGATGGTACTAGGTTGTCCCCTTGGAAACCCCTTACAAGCATTTTAACTCTCTTTTTACCCTATTCTTTTGGAAAAGGTATTACTATTTTTAACAATTATTGCAAAGTTTCTTTGTCTTTACTAACAAGAATTTTATTTCCCAAACACATGGAAGTCATAACTATGGGATGGCTTCTCGATGACCCTATTTGAATTCTCGCCTAGCTAATAAGAAACCTTTAACTCATACTTTGATCTTCCTACCCATAAGTTGGGTGCACTATGTATTTTTGTTGAATCAACATGTTTCCTTCTTAGAATATTCACACTGCCTAGACTGGAGTTTATGTCTTTATTTTATCGTACTCAAAGGCATGCCTATATAATTCTTCGACGATTTAATTTAGGCTCTCTTATGACCCTCCTTAATTATTTTTTTACGGCTTTTGAGTTGGTTGATGGTACCTGCTCAAGCACATTGGAATCAAACATTTTACTAAAACCAATAAATGGATTGATAATATTTGGCATGCATATCATCTGCAGGTTCCTTAATTATTTGTGAGCTTCATTCATTTGTTAAATTATCTTATACACAATACTGAAAATCCTATAATTTTTTATTAGATTATAGTTTCATTTTTATTTTATGCATACAAATACACTTTTATTATCAATGTATTTATTTATGTGTGTGTGTGTGCGTGTCCTTCAAGTTGATACAACCCTCTAATTATGGGCTACCCTATTCCACGATTTAGTAATTCATATATTATGGTGCACTTACCTGGACTATTATACTATAGTGAATTAATATCCACTCAATGTTAGAGGTATAACTTTTCATGCTACGAACCTAGTTACTATCCTATTTATGTAACTCTAGTTGATTGAAACCTAGTTTATTTAGCTTTTCCTAAAAAAAACTTAGATGTTTGTCTCATAGGAATTCCTTAATTTTAGTGAAAAATAGGTATCTATATATTTTGTGGAATTATCCTTAATCAAATTTTACATGTTATGCTTATATCGTTTAATTAGTTCCTAATGCTCAAAAGGATAGTTCTTCTTATGACTTTATATACATATATACATATCTTAATATATAATATATATATATATTATATATATATATATATAAATATATCTAATAGTAATATATACTAATTTATGAATGATACAAAATCCATATTATAAAAGCTCCTTCTCTTTTTGTAACTCTTTGACTTCAAACTAAACTTAATCTTCATTTTTCTCAATTAGTTACATATTATACAACTTCATAACCTTTGAAACCATAATTTTCAAAGGTGACATAGCTAGACAAAATTTTCTTATAAAGAATCCTAACATTGTGGTCCTTAATAATAGTTTCCATTCCTAAATAATTCTGTGCTAATAGGTATATGACACTAGCTTCCCTGGTTGACTTTCTATTACATGTTTCCTTTACTAAACTAACCAATACACAATTACTTTACCTATTTGTCATATTAGTTTAGTAGAAATCCTAATTGTCCATATAACATGTTGAATTACACACAAGCATCCTTATGATTGTTGGTTTTCTCTTTTTAACTAATTATCGTTATTTATTTAGGTGAAACCCTATGAATTTCCCATGGATGCTTGTTCTCATGTTCATTTTCTTGTTTTTATCTTTTATGCTCTAATTCTTCTGACCCTAGTTTTTCGGAAAGTGTTATTTTTCACCCTATACTTTTTAAATATTCTTTTGTGGATAGGGTAAGTGACACTCTATTTCTTTTATTTTACTATAGAAGTTATATAGGCTTTATGGTTGGTATTATTTTCTTCCTTAAATCAGTTTGTAAAATTTACAAAGACACGTTGTTGCATATGCCAGAGTCAAATTTTTCTAGGTAAACTCCTTTAGTCTCTATTACAATTTAAGAGAAATAGTCTATATTTTGTTGCTCCCTTAAATATTTAATTCTGAGCCTAACTCAGATGAAATTTCTTGGCAGGTATTTTACCTCTTCCTAAATTGTATCACAATTTTTTCAACAATACTGTGGTCACCATATTAATTTTGTCTAAACTTTGTAGTTGCACTTGTAATTAAATTTTTCTTCCCGCAAATGCACACCCCCAAAATGACTACTTTGATTTCAATTTCTTTATAATTTTATCTTGTAATCCATTGAGTATAATCTCAAGGCGATACCAAAAATTATAAATTTCTAGGTTATATATATCACGAATATTGGTTATTCACCAAAACGCTGGTTCACTTAAAGGACTTTATATGTATCAAGGCTTCAATTTTTTTGTTGAGTTTAAAATTATCCTTTATTCAACGAGATGTTTGATATTAGTAATGAATCTACGATATATATGCGTTCACTTTCTTGATAGTTCCGCAATAGCTGGACTATTTGTTATATGAGCAATTGATTTATTTTAGGCATGTTACTATCCTATTAATTGTTATTCGTTGTCACACTTATTTCTCCTCTGGTATCTACATAATATATCTAATTTATAATTGGGCAAATGTTGGTAGTTGTGGGCATAATTATTGTGAATTTAAGATATATATTTGAGGTAATATGCCACCAATCAACTATCTATGGTGTTAGTTTTACCGCATTCACACATAGACTTACCATCCGCCCTTTATGATAGTATCGACCATCATGTCTTAACTTCTTTAATTGTTTTTTTTTCTCAAGTACTAGGAAACAATATAATTGATTCTAGTTTTATTTTAAACCCCACTCACCTAGCATGGAGTTCTAGTAAATTAGCATACCTCCTCCTACTCAATGTCAATTGACACTCTTATTAGATCCTTTTTGCCTAGAGTTTCTTTATTCCCCATTTTACTCATGGTATTTATCAATTATGTTTTCATTCCTTTTCCCATTATATAAATTCTTCTCCTATCACCATTTTTTCTAATTTCAGGAACACATTCGATTGTCCATAAGGTGTACCCATTAATAAAAGAATTAAAAAAATTACCTTGTTGTATCTTGAGTGAGAAGTTTTTTATTTCTAATCTAAAAAATAGTCGTGTGACTTCATTTAGACTGCTCAGGAAAATTTTCCCTGCTCGCAATAGGACCGACTTATCCCTATCTATGCATCTATTATATGGTATTAGGCATAAATCTAGATTATAATTGTTTCCAAACTTGTTGATTCCTTTCAATATATATATAGATATAATTTAAGATTTCTCCGTAATTGTATATGCTAGTATGTGTAATACATTTCACAACTAGTATATAATTTCCAACTCAAGTTTTTCTTTTTGATACTCGCATGGTGAGACCTGTGTACCAATCCTAAAAACATATTAAAGAACATGAACATTGAGAATATGACATTAAATTATTATTCGTCCATATATCCATTGATATCATTAGAAAATGACCAGTTCTTAGACAAAAGCATTAATAAAAACATACATATAGGTAGGTAAAATGAATTAAGTTTCCTATTAATTATAAGAAGTTATAACTAGGTTTCTAACCACAGTGGCTGCTAGAAATTTCTCAAGAATGAAACTTGTTCCTCCTGACCCTAAACTGCCTCCACTAGTTGCCCCCAAGCTAAGACATGTTCGACAATGGAATGAACAACCCTTTGATTCTTAAGTGGTGTGTGTTTCTATAAGTTTTCCCTTCCATAGCATATTTTAGCAGTGTCCTACTTTCAGGGTTTGCCAATCCACCCACTTAGACTTATTTTTTTCAAAAAAGGTTCTTTTCCTTTTTCCTTAAATCCTATATTTATCTCCCGCAATGGTTTGTTTCACCCAACTTAATATCTTTCTCCAACTAAGTGATTTAATAGATATTTCTCTCCCATAATATTAAATCATATGTATTTCCTCATAGTGATTCTTAGGAGCTATTAAAGGGAAGATTTATCTTGAATTTAACCAGTAATAATTGTTTCTGACTTGGAAATAATCTTCTAACTCTAGTGCTTTATTCCTGAGTAATTTCCAAAATTTTCTTTATTATTAATAATCTATTGATTACATCACCAATAGTTTTATAGATCACATTATTCACAAGTCTAATATGGTTTTCCTAGCCATCTAGTCAAAAATATAGTCCATGTCTAATAGCAGTAAATTACTAACATAGAAAATGGAGGGGTATTACATCAAACATATACGTATAATAATAAAAAAATGTGACATCAATGGCCTCAACTAGAAGTATCCAAGATCCATATAATTATGAATAAATCATGCACTAAGAGGTATCAAATACAATTAGGTACAAACCTTTCCTCAAGTTATACCGAAGGTTTGCACCTCTAGGGATTATATGTTTGCAGAAAATTATTTTTATTACATTTATTTATTGTACAAGTGCCAAATCTATGTTGAGAAATCACATGCTTACACATCACCCTCATACTAGGTTGTACAATACCTCTCCTCAATAAATCAATAAAATTTTCATTTAATTCCATACTTACAATAAACTTTATAGAACAAATCACAACTAATCTGTACCACCCACTCCTCCTAGGTCCACATAAGTAGCCAACCAGTCAGGAAAACATGTAATGAGAGAGGCTACTATAAGGGATTCAATCTCCTTGGTGACATTAAGGTAATTGTTTCGAAATGTTGGGAAAACTTGTTAATTCTATGCAAGCTCCCTCATCAGTAATTTAAAATGTGTTTAGGATCATCTCAGATTAACCAAAATTTGAAGGATTATGTGTCAAGTATTGAGTGTCAAGTATTGAGTGTCTTTTATGAGTAATTTATGAGATTAATTAGTTGTTTTAAACACATATACAACAAGTAAAATGAAGAGGAATAAGAAAAATACTCATAACACAAAGCTGATAAAGAAGTTCACCCCTCCTAGGCTACATCTCCTTGGACCTGCTTCATTGGCTAGGCCATCTTTGGATTAATGGACAATTCTCTAACTACATGCACCTGCAATGCTCCAATGGATTTTGAACCTACTCTATTGGATTCATAAGACCCAAAAACCCGAAAAATGACCTTCTAATATCTGCAATTGGACTTCAGTTGATATAGGGTTCACCTCCTCTCATGGTGGCCCTAGGCTTCCTTAAACTTCAATGTAGAAAAATAATACATAGGAGTGCCTCTCTACCTCTACAACCTATTTGATTGTGTTGAAGGCATCTGAATAATCTAGGAATGACTCTTTATATGCCAAAATTTGCCGAAAATAGAAGAAGTTATGGTATCTTTTGTTTTTCCTAGGAAAAAACAACTAAAACTAGAGAAACTTGATTTAACCCCACCAAATTTGATGTTAGCACCAGATTTGCCAGCCCACCAAAATCGTCAATAAGTTAAACCCACATTTAATTAAGTGATAATCGTCGTTTTATTATCATTAACCTCCACTTAGCACATTAATTTGCGCGGTTAGCATTTGTGTTTGTCTCTGATATTTGAGGTTGGTCACATGGGAGGGGGCTACCCCTCTCTTTCCTAGAACCACCAACACTTAAACTTTAAATTGAATTTGCACCCACCATATGTTAAGTAACATTGTGGCGGTATAACGGTGGATCATTGGTCTTATGTAGGTGAGGTCGCGGGTTCGATTCCTTGTTCTTCCAATAAACTTTTACATTGCATGTCGATCCTAATAGGCCATTGGGGAGGGAGACGTGGTGGCCTCTGGGCTTGCAACATGTCTCCTTAACATTGGTCCTCCCCTATCCAATGAAATAAATCCAAATTATCAAACTGTAGACCAACCAGAACATTCTTCTTGGCATGACCTCACTGGCCATTAACCATGCCTTTGACCTACATAGTCACCTGCCACGTTAGTAGTATGGACTACTGACTATGCAGTGACTATATTTTTTTTCTTTCAAAATTCCTTTGTCTAGCAAAGCAGATAGAACGTGATATCTTTCTCATACGAGCTCCGTTTTGAGTGAAACAAGTTGTGTTGGGATCGTATCTCCGAGATGGATGCGTTCATTTAGGTTTTGGGTGATTCTAATCACTTTGATTTTTGAGCAAATTTTTGCCCCTAATTCAGATTTTGATCCCTCCTTCCCACTGATAGGCTTTTGGAGCCAAAAAAGATGGTTATCTAATTAGATCTTAATACACTTCTCCTTCCCAAGTTCTATCAATTTATTCTACTTGCAAAAATGTCGATGACAACCACTTGGGTTCACTTGCATGCCTTGCCTTGCAAATGGCTTGACACTTCAACCAATTTTCTTCTTTTGCTGCAGACCCAATCCAACACTTATTGGCTGCTTTCTAATTAAACACCCTAGAGTACTGAAGTGATCCCTCAGTGCTTGGAAACTTGATTGATGGCCTTCCCTCTAAGAATCATATTCCTCCTTTTCAACACATGCATTTGATGCAAGCTTCTCGTTGGAAACCACTTTTCCAAGTTAAGCCCATTTGACTGAACTATAGAAATGAGTTCCAATATCATTAATAACAAGAAAATAAATTACCATTCTTTTACCTCCGTGGTTCCAAATTCCACATCCCAAAGAATGGATTCACCATCTGTTTCACTTCTTGGCATCAACACATCAAATGATCTACAATTGCTGCAAACTATTTTTGCCATTTTTTTCCACTTTCACTTCTTGATTCCATCATCCTCCAGTATTGACAAGCTTCTCATGCCATGATTTGAGAATGAATGCTAATCATGGACCTCTTACTCAAGCATGGACCTTCCAAAATCCTACAACATCTTGTCACAAGAAACACCATTAGCCTTGAAAAAACACTCATGCAAGAATATAACATGATGACCTCTTCCTTTTGCTTCCTGAAAGCAACAAATGTCACATCATTTTAACATTGCCATGTACTCTTACATATTGGTTTATAAACGATCGAATAAACACAAGTCGACAAAACATGCTTCTTCAAATAATTGACTTTCAAATCAAGCAAAACCATGTACAATAAATTGACGATTTACAACAAGAATTTCACATTCTCATGAAACAATTCATCACATCTCACTTTCATCTTTGGAGACAAAATCAACTCTTCCAATTTGATATAACATACATGTAACAATAAATCAACCACCCAAGCCAACACTCATGCATGTGCAATGATCAACATTTTGAAGTTGACAACATACATGTTTAACGAAGCAATCAACCAACAGAAGTCCATCACTCATGCATTTTCAAGCACAATGAAACCATTAAAATTTGCACTATTCGCACACACAAACTCTCATGCATGTATAACGATTCTCAACTCTCTCACAAGTATAATCATAATTAAAAGAATACCATTGATATGTACGAGTACTTAAAGAGCTGAAATGTCCAAATTTTTAATAATAAAGTGAGTGAACGTACTCCACTTTTGAACACCTTACTGGCGTAAACATGAAAGCTCATGAATGCAGCATGCATGCAAATTTGTAATTTCAAATTGTCATCTTTTTTGCATCTAAGTGAGTCAAAATAAATCTACTTTTCCAACATCTTGCTTCACGCAATATGCAACATAGTTTCAGGAGAAAAAAAATGCATCCAAATAACAAGGAAATGCATCAATAATGCAAGATTTACATCAATTATCAAAAGAAATGAAAGTACTTATCCAATGGCCCTTTGGCTTTCTGTCTCTTTTGTTTTGAAAGTTTCCTATTTATGTCTATCCTCTTCCAACACCTTGAAACAATATGGTTATTCAAACCACCAAAGGATCATGTAAATTTTTTCCAAATTTTATCTAAAGATTTACCATGTTTATCATAATAAAAAAAACTTGATTAAACGCATATTTACAGCTTGAAGATTCACCTTTTTGGCCTTCTTGAGGAGGTGAATTTGATGAGTTAGTGGCTCCCTTCAGAATACCAACACTTGTTTCAATGACCTAAGTTGTTTCAACATCCTCTTGTTTTCCATTTCCACTATTTGGATGCTTATGAGCATCTTCTTGCAAAATGGGCTTAAAACTTTTGCATGACTCGTGAGCACAAACTACACAACCAAATACAAAACCAATAGCTAATTTTCTAGCTAACCTTGGCGAACCATCTTAGGGTTAAAATGAACTAACCGTGCTCTGATACCAACTTGATCTGAAATTTTGGGCAAAATTTTTAATGATATGAAAGCCCCCTCATGAAGAATTTAAAACGTGTTTAAGATCATCTCAAATTAACCAAAATTGGAAGGTTTATGTGTCAAGTATTGAGTGTCTTTTATGAGTAATTTATGATATTAATTAGTTGTTTTAAACACATATACAACAAGTAAAATTAAAAGAAATAAAAAGCAGTAAATTGATAAAAAAAAATTGATAAACGAGTTCACACCTCCTTGGCTACATCTCCTTGGACCTCCTTCAATGACTAGGCCCTCTTTGGATTAATGGTCAATTATTTGATTACATGCACCTGAAGTGCTCCAATGGCTTTGCAACTTGCTCCATTGGATTCAAAAGACCCAAAAACCCAAAAATTTCCTTTCCAAGCTCTGCAATTGGACTTCAATTGATCTAGACTTGACCTCCTCCCCTGGTGGCCCTAGGCTTCCTTAAACTTCAATGTATAAAAATCACGTACAAAAGTGCCTTTCTGCCTCTACAACCTATTCCATTGTGTTCAGAGCATCCAAATAATCTAAGAATGAATCTTTCTAATCCAAAATTGGTCAAAAATAGAAGAGGTCATGGTCTATTCAGTTTTTTCTTCGAAAGCTCCACTAAAACTAGAGAAACTCCAATTAGCCCCGCCAGATTTGGAGTTAGTGCAAGATTTGTCAAACCTGCCAAAACCACTGACAAGTTAAACATGCACTTAATTAAGTGATAATCATTGTTTAATTAACATTAACCTCCACTTAGAACATTAATCCGCGTGGTTAGAATTAGCGATGGCCTCTGGTTTTTGAACTTGGTCACATGGGAGGGTGCTGGCCCATAGGGCTAGCCCTCTCTTCCCCCAAACTATCAATGCTTAAACTTTAAATTGAATTTTTTCCCACCATATGTTAAGTAACATACTTGTGACATAACAGTAGAGCATTGGTCTTGTGTAAGCGACGTCGCAGGTTCGATTCCCCGACCTGCCAATAAACTTCTGCCCTGCATGCCTATTCTAATAGGCCATTGGGGAGGGAGATGTGGCAGCCTCTGGGCTTACCACATGTATACTTCTCATTGGTGCTCCCCCGTCCAATGAAATAAAGCAAAATCATAAAACTTTAGACCAACCAAAATGTGCCACATGGCATGACATCACTACCCGTTGACCAAACATTTCAGCTACAGAGTCAACTACCACATCAACATTATGGATTGCTAACTATATAGTGACTGTAATTTTTTTTCAAAAATCCTTTATTTGGAAAAGTGGATATAACATGATATATTTCTAATATGACCTCCAATTTGAGTGAAACAAGTTGCATTGGAATCATATTGTCAGGTGGATGTGGTTGTTTAGGTTTTGGGAGATTATGAGCACTTTGTTAATTTTTGCCCCTAATCTAGACTCTGATCAGTTATGGAATCATCAGAACTCATCAAAAGAATTCATCCACATAAGAAAATAAACACCCAGGAGTCATGTCAGCCACTTAGACATCTTGTCCCTGGGTCCCACTAATGTTTTAAGCCTCTTAACCCAAAATCGCTCTCATCCTATAGGTAAGATAGTGATAAAAAACTCAAAGTTGCTATCATAAGCCTCTGTTCCAACAAGTGTGGATGTTTCTTAGCAGCCCTATGTTAGCGACCCAAATATTTGAGTTAATTTTCTAGCCCAGAATCCTGGCCTCTACCTAAAACATGCTACAACCTTCATAATCCATCAAATACATGATAAAAATGTGAATAAATGAAAAATAAACCTCAAGACTAGGCGTGAGCATCCCCAACACGGATTGACATTCTATCAAAAACTTGGCATCATTGCAACCTATAGGACTAGGATATAAGAAAATGCATAAGTAATTGAAAGAACTTATGAAACATGATGAGAAGGATCACATTCTTCTCCATTGAACTATTATATCATCAATTAGGTCTTGCATCCATCCATTTAATAATTACAAGTAAATACATGAAAGAACCATGACATGAATGAGTCATATAACCATGCTTATAACCAGCATGAAACCACATAATTATCAGAGATATGACAACCATTAAATCCACATATAAATCAATGCAAAAGTGAGACAACTTAGCTTTTATTAATGATAGGAAAATCTGACCAGGTTCAGGACTTCCTCGTACCACCCAGCTGTAAACATAGCTGAAGCAAATCTCTCTTTCAGCCAGTCACTCTTGTTCCATATTCAAAGCATCAATGTGGGATCTCATATAACAACCAATCCAAGAGAAACCAAGGGAGACAAAAGGTTAAACCACCTCCACCCTCACCCAACCGTGATCACACCAAAACGAGTGCTCTGATCACAACTAAACCAAACTTTCAATGCCATCTGGAATCCATCACTATCCTTGAGGAATTTTTTGTCTCCTTGTCTCTCAGGTTTTTCCGCAATCCAATCATAGGTCACTAGGCCCTAAATGGAGACTTTTCCCTTAGGATTTAACATGTATCCCACCAAAACTGGTCAAGGGATTCCTAGGCCTTTGGGAATGAACCTTGAGATGACCTCTGCCCTGGATTCTGAAATACATCTGGCAAACCAAAGCTCAAAATCAAGATAAACATTGCAACACACCATGGAATCCAGAAAAAGGCAAGGCTTGGCTGAAAACTGTGGTCATAACCCAGCAAACCCATGCCACTGACATCAAGAGAACCATACACCAAAATTCAAGGCCATTCATGCACAAACCAGCTACGAAATCACAGATGCAGAAGGCTACCTATAGGTATTCTTGATAAAGCTACTTGATCCTTCTCTTATTCCTTGATCATTACTTTCCTTTCCTTTCCTTTCCTTTCCTTGATTTTCCTTCCTTAATATAAAGCTAGAGTGCTCTAAGGAAACTCTAAGTAACCAAGAGTGAGAGAAAGAGATAATAATAAGAGAGCTTCTATCTCGACCTAGTGAAGAGCTTAACACTAACTAAGCTTGTGAACTAATCCTCATAAGTATTTTTATGAATGAGGCCTCCATTTTATTCATTTTCCATTATTTTCCTTCAGTTTCCTCCTCACATGAAACTTGTGACCTTTTACCCTCCTTCTCTCCTATTTTCCTTTATTTCCATAAATAAATGTGCCAAAAATGCCTTTCTGTCTTTTAATGCCTTTGCCAATTTTCCTTAGCCAAAACACACATCCAGTGATGTCCACTAGGATTTCTTTGTCCAACACTCAACTTGGAATACATGTTCCTTCCCGTGGGCTTATTTTGCCTTTATTAACTTTTATTACATGAACTATTCACTAGGGTTGTTACAAAACCCTCCCCCTTGGTGATCACCATCCTCAATGATAAACCACACCAAGATCTCAACAAAAACTCTAAAAAACAAACATGATTCTCAGGAGCTTGATGACTTAGCTCATTGTAATATTTACAATGAATGGAGCTTTATGACTTAGCTCGTTGTAGTATTAACATACCTTGGAGCTTTATGGCTTAACTCGTTGCAGTATTTACATACCTCATAATGGATATGCACTTTTGCTAAACATGTAAACAAAAGGATACGATGACTGTATCAATCAACAAGGGAATCTAAAGGATCACACTTCTAGCCTCAAAAGTAGTACCAGGATTCACCTCCTTCCCAAGAAGTCCAGAATCCACTGCCACAATCAAAGTTGTATCCAATTTCTAGTTCTATAATCCCACACAACCTGTCCCCTCATCGAATAGTTATTGGCTCATTATTCTAGAGCACACTCCCAATATGCATCTGCTTCTATCTAGGAATTCTAATGACCAAAACCAATATATATACAACCTTTCCTTCTCTGCTACACAGTCCCTCAGGAAATGGAGTCACCTCCTTTTGTGAAGTGACTCACCTTCTAAGTTCCATAGAAACTCCTAACCCTAGCGATCCATCCCTTGGAAAGGCTTCCTCGCATTGAAAGATCAACAACCAAGGTATATACATGCCTCAAACCATCATACCAATCATAGTATGCTCATGCAATCAATGGACACTATTGGGTACTACTGCCCCACAATGGCCTTGCTCCTGAAGTGCTTTACCAACATACTACTACATGTTCCAATTTCTTTCGTTGTTGTTGCAATTGTTGTAGTTGATTTCAACCACTCAATGGGGCATGTTCATGCATTCCAATTCGAAGCACATAATTTCCATTAGATTCAAATAAATTGAAATAACCACAAATCATTACTCATTGGTAAATCGTCAATAAGGTACACTTGCAATCCTATTCACTTCCTATCACAACAATTCAAAATAACTATTTGATCAAAACATCATGTATAAACCTATCACTTTTGATTAACTCAAAACACAACCATCATATATCAACATCCCAAATTGCATGTAACCATAATAAATCCAAATCATACATCATATATAATCATCGTATACCATATTCATAAATCACATGCATAATAAAACTGAAATAAAGTACTCATACTTATCCTTTAATCAATCATTAACTTCTACCTTTGTCTTTATTTCGTATGCACTCTAGATTGGTTTCCACACCCGAAAAACAGTCAGTGCCTTGTCCTCAACCATGTGCACATACACATAGTGTGCATCACACACATACATCTACGCACATCATACAACACCAAGCAATACATGCATATACACTAGTACCATATGTACCACATGTACACAATACCACCTATACACTGCAACCACCTACGCAATGTGTGCACAACGTCACATGACACGGCACCAACTACACAATGCGCACATTGCACCATTATACAACATGTACACAATACCACATATACACAGTACCAAATGCACAACATGTACATGACACCACATGTACATAACATCATATGCATGACATGTACAAAGCACCACCTACACACAACGCCATGTGTATAACATGTACACAACACCATATGCGCACAACACCACTTATACAATTATACACACAACACCATACATACATAGCACCACATGTACAACATGCACAGAACACCACATGTACATAACACTGCATATCCAACATCTACATAGCATCATCTATATACAACACCACATATCCAACATGCACAAAGCACCATATGCATTAAATGCCACATATACATCATGCACATAGTACAATATGTACACAGCACCGCACATCCAACATCTACATGGACCCATCTATATCGAGCACTGTATATGCAATATCCACAAAACACTACATGCACATAACATCATATATGAAACATGTGCACAAAAATAGAACCACACATCTAAAACCATGTTGTCATTACCAAGCAACCTTTCTTCCAATGTTTGTCCTTGCTTGTCCCAGCATGTCGCAGACCACACTGCTTTCCTTTCATTGTTTTATCCATTGGTATAACGTGTCCATAACATAGACATAATATAGTTGCAAAATATCAACTCATAACCATATTATATTGACCTTGTATATTTTTCATGAATACTCTTCTCAATTGATTCCTCATATCTAGGAACCTCTTTATGTGATTCGTCTGCGTAAGAAATCGTTCCTCCATAAGGAAAACTCATGATAACCCTATTAGACAGTGACATGGATACATACATACATATATATATATATTATATATATATATATATAGATATATATATATATATATATAGATAGATATATTAAAAATAATTCTCATAAAACAATTATCATTATTTTAGACAAGGACATGCATACATACATGTATACATATATAAACATCACCATAATCATGAGCATAACGTAAGTACCAGATAACATTAGGTCTAGGTTAAGAGAAATTTATTTATTCATGCACAACATGGAAAAAATTGAGAACAATCATTCCCAACATATCCAAGGCATTTTACAACTAAAACCCATTTAATTTACCTTTTTTGGTTACGTTTTAGATGTCTACACTGCCACCATCCATTTACCACTATGGACTAACCACTCCAATCGAATGTCATTGTTGTTGGCATTATGATGCATGTGTTGTATTGATAGAAACCCACTTTTAGAAGAAAAACTCACTTGTATAAGGTAAGTACATGAATCTACGTAACTACATAAATCTAAATGAGAGATTTCATATGTGGCAGAATGTATGGCAGTTGTGTTTATAGATGTGGCAAAATGCATGGTAGTTCAAAGGAATCATTTAAGAAGTAATATGGCAAATCACATTATAACATGTCTATTCATAGGGAACAAAGTAATGATACAAAATAATAGAATGAAGGAACAAAGAACTACATATAAGAATCAAGAAATTGAAGAAAGAGAATGGTTTAAGAATTATACATTGGTTCACCTTGTCCAAGTAGAATATACACGCGGGTTCAAAGAACAAAAAAAGTGTATACATATGCACACACTTTCACAAGAGGAAAAGCACGTATAAGTTGGAAAATCAAGGAATTTGAAGAGTAGAGAATACCATGGGTCAATACCATGGTATTACCCCACAATATTGAGCGAAGTAATGACTATTTGATCCCGTCCAAGAATACCACAGGTCCTAAGTGTGGTTTTGGTCTGAGATATTGGTCCGAGGTATTAGTCCAAGGTTTCGGTCCAAGGTTTTTGGTCTAAGGTATTAGTCCATGGTTTTGTGTCTGAGGTATTGATCCGAGGTTTTGATATGAGGTATTGGTCCGAGGTTTTGGTCTGAGGTATTGACAAAGGATCTAAGTATATAAGGAGGAGAAGATCAAAGGGTTAAGTGCAAAAGTAATGAATATCTTATGAAGTGTTAGATCA
This sequence comes from Pinus taeda, assembly GCA_000404065.3. Classification (NCBI taxonomy): domain Eukaryota; kingdom Viridiplantae; phylum Streptophyta; class Pinopsida; order Pinales; family Pinaceae; genus Pinus; species Pinus taeda. Next base: position 87,109 of record APFE031715197.1, on the reverse strand, counting down.
AAAGAAAATATGCATGTTATGGGTTTATGATGCTTTTCCTGATCTAGACTAAGTATGCAACTAAGTGTTTGATGAGAGGTAATAATGGATCGGGATCATAATGACTTATCACTATGTGATCTAATAATAGATAGGCTAGATATGATTCATAACACACGTTTTATCCTATATATGTGATGATCTGGGTATGTTTGAAGTCGGGAATTGCAACGAATTTATAAGTAAGTATTTGTAGATCTATACATTGGTTTGCTTTGGTAAAGGTGCGTATACACAATGCTTTAGCTCTTCAAAGTAGCATATGAAAAAGAAAATCTTGAGGTTCAGGGATGACTGATCTATCAAATCAGTGCTACTATTTTACTGTTGTTTGTCAATGATGTCTTCATTAGATGTGAAAATAAACTTGATTGTATAAGGAGATCGAGCCTACTTGATTGATTGATTGAGAAAGAAGGGTGATATGTGTTGCTATCTATTTAGAAATCTGTACTATGACAATAGATCTTCAAAATGCCATTGATTGGTATACATTTTTGTTCAGAGGTTTTATGATTCAATATATTATAGGTATACGCAAGTTGCGAAAAAGGAAGTAGCATATAAATGAAGGTTTGCTTCATTGAATGAGCATATACATTCTCACACATTCCTTCTGAGGTTATAGTTAGTTTTGGTTGTTGATGCATTGTTCTGGGTTCAGATTTGTGTACTGGTATAGTGATCTATTACTTCTAGTTGATTAGTTGAATTTGATTAAGTTTGAATGAATGGTTGATTTAGTTGTGTTAGAGGTTGAGTGATTATTTGATTTAGTTGTGTTAGAGGTTCAGAGGTTTCAGTGATTGATTATTTCAGTTATATCAGAGATTGATGATTGGGTTTCACTGATTGGTTAATGCAGATGTATTTGATGGTTGTATTGCAGTGTTGATTGATTTTGAGCTTCAATGTTACTAATTGGTCCAGTGTGAAAATTTGATCAAACATGGCCTTCATGTTGTAGTGTTGTGTACCAAGAGTATCTAGACTGAAAATTCATGAAACATGGCTCCTAGAGGATGCTAAGGTTTGAAGCCTTCAGTGAGAAAGTCAAAACTTCCTGCCAGTAGTGGTTGGTGGTTTGATCAGGGGGTTGGAGCTCCCTTCCAGTAGTAGCTAGAATATGAAGTAAGGTTGTAGCCTTCTGTTGGCCGACAGCTATGTACTAGTAAACATATCGACTAGTATAAGAGCTCAGGGGTTGTAGATCCTTTCCAATAGAATATGGAAACTGGAGATCGTTGTAACCTTCTACAGGTGGGTGCCTACGTACTGCTATGAGCCTCTACTAGTACAAGATTATACATATATTATTCTTTATATTAAAAGAAGATACAGACAAAAACAACAAGTAGTTTTCGTTTCCACCTTAAGTCTTGGTGCTTATGTGTGATGGTTTATTCTATTAATATTGCACATGGTTATTGTTTAATAAGTTACTGATGCACTGATTAAATATCAACATATGATAAATTGACTAAATCATAAGCTCTTTGGGTATACATTGGTTTCTCTATTCATAGTAGCGTGTACACGCAAGTTCACTTCACTGAAGCAGCATATATAAATATGTTTGGGAAATGAAATATTATTGAATTGTAAATACTTATTCACCCCCCCCCCCCCCTCTTAGTACCATTTCGAAAAAATTGTATCAGAGCAGGTCCTTTGGCAAAAGCTTGATCGCTTGAAGGAGATCCGTAGTAAGAATGGGAAAGAAGCAAAAGAAGAAAGCACCTCAAAAGAAGAAGACATATCAAATGAACTATGATAGTGGGATAGTCGATTGGGGATTATGTGGAATCATCTCTTTAGATTTAGAATCACCTCAGAATGAAGATGAACAAGCAAAAGCGTTATTAGGTACAAAAATTGTGTCCTCTGGTTATAAATTTCTTTGTTCATCTGAAAATAATGAATGTGACAAAAAAAACATCTAAATTTTCTCTTATGGGTGAAACAGAAAGAAATGAAATAGATGAAGAATTTAAAAAGATCACAGACACAATTAGAGATAAAAAAGATCTAATTGATAAAAGGGAATCTGCCTACAAAGAAGAAGTTACTAGATTAAAATTTCAGTCGGAGGAAGGAAACAAGGCAAGGAAGCAGTACAAGGAAAACGAAGATCAGTGTCAAAGGTTGTAGGATGAAGTGACATCATTGAGAAATGAAGTGAATGAAAAGGACACAACAACCAAGGAACTTATAGAAAGAATCAACTACTATGAAGGTCTTGAAGCTATGGTCGTTTCTCTAAAAGAAGATCTCAAAAATTAAAATAATCAGAATGAATAACTACTCCAAGCATTTGAAGAACAAGAAAATGAAGTTCTTGAATCAAGGCAACAAGTGGAATAAGGAAGAAAGTATGAAGAAATCGTGAAGAAGCAGTATCTTGAAAAGGAAGAGGAATATTAGGTTGAGGTAAATATCCTAAAAGGTAAATTAGAAGAAAAGGATAAACTTTTACGATTTCAAGATAGTACCAGGATTTTTGATGACATTCCTAGTAGTCAAAGGTCTCCTGCGATCAAATCTGGTCTTGGTTTTCATGTAACTATTGAAGGTGAATCTAGCTCACAAACTGAAGAAAGGAACTCTAGCGCAAAATATGAAATGCTCAACAAGGAGATAAGAGGTCAACCCCATTAACAACCAAGGAAAGAAAGTATTCAAAGAAAATATTTTACTCCTAACTATGGAAGTGTTAATTGATTATTTCATCTGGTGAATAATGTTGAATGTTTTATTTGCCATAATTTTAGACATGTTTCCACCAGATGGAGAAGTAGAATAGTTCAAGCTAATAACCGTCACACAGAAAGATCATCAACTTCCAAGTACTTCAAGGGATATTGTTTTTCTTGCAATATGTTTGGCCATAAAGCCATTAACTTCTATAGAGGGAATATGAAACATATAAGATGTTATGTGTGTAACATGTTTGGACATATAGCAAAAAATGCAGGAGAAAATTTTGGCAAACATACCAAAAGGAGCAAACATCGTCACACTCTAAGGTATGGAAGAAGAAGGAAGTACAACTAGAAATATGTGGCATAGCTCAGTATGCAGATCGAATAGACTCAGGAGGAACTAAAAGTATGAAATTTCAGTATTCTAATTGTCATATGCAGCTATCATGAAGATAAGTCGCATATATATGAAAGTTAGAAACTGCACAGTCACGTATATGTTGGTTTGATGAAGAAATAGTGGGACATACTCAAAAAAATGATCTGATATGGTTCATACAATTATCAATTATATTTTATGTCTTGAAGATTGATGACTATATTTTGTGGATGTTATTTAGAAGTGCTTTTGATCCTCATAAGTTTTTAATGACTTGATGTATATGTAATTGATGATGATTCCTTGATATTTATTACTGATATGTGCAATGATTAGATCTAACAGTGAATAGGTGGCATAGGTTTAGGGGAAGAATATACTATGCTTCCAATAATGCATTATTGGCATTACATTTAGAAGTCTTTGGTACCTAATGATTCTCATGAATGGTGATGATGCTTATGTGGCTAAACTGTTTAAATTATACATCATGCTATGTTGTGGTTATGAGTTGCCTATGATGAAGTCTCAGATGATACTTATATTGCTTGGGTTTACATAGTTGTTATTCATATAAGATTTAATGATGATTGTGGATGACCTTTTGATGATGCATACACTACATATATGTTTCTTACATGGTCATCTTCATAAGGACAAGGATAAGTACAAAGCTTGAGTACACAACTTCATTATTTGATGATAAGCCACTAATTTCTTTTACACTGTAGTCATCATGCCTTGAAAGATGCATAAAGTTCATATGGTGCAGTGATGATGCAAGATTCCTATAGCTCTTGGCTCTCACGTGGTTGAGGATTGTTGTTGTTGATGGTATCAAGAAAGCTTGACAAATGACTATGAGGCTCATGGTTTTCTAGATACATATTGCTATCTCTTTATTGGATATACATTACGATGGACACATGGATGATTACTTAAGTTCCATATTGATAAATATTGTTGGTTAGCCAAGAGTGTGGTGTTATTTCAGGTCTCATGAAGACATAGCTATTTAAAGACATGGATATTCAGAGACGTGGATTACTTAGTCACATAATGATGATATGATGATAGGTTTGATACTCACATATGCTGATTAATGCTTATCAAATGTGGGATGTTCCCTAGTGATGATATATTGTTGATATATTGAGGGATCTTGTGGAAAGATCATGCCATTCTTGATGATGATGCTATGATCATAGATGATGACTATGGTGTTTTCACATAGATATGATATGATTTTGTGTTACTTCTTAGAGATACGACATATTCTTACTTGATTCATGGAAGGTTATGATAAGGCTCTTTCTACTAAGGAAACAAAGAAAGTTAATATTGATGAGATCAAGAGGATGAGTTGATATCTATATGCAACATACTTTGTCACAACCTGATAATATTTATGTTGTCATACCTTGGGAACTGATGATGGACATATACAATTTTTTCGTCTAGATGTTTCTGGCAGATGCTTATGGAGCAGAAAATATATGGTGTATGATAGTTGCAGATGACTATCATCACCTTGTTTAGATATTTGGTCTTTGTTATAAATGTCATGTATATCATTTAATGTAAAGGTCATATAAGGGCCCATAATATGTCTCTGTCTATCATAGTCTTTTAATGCATCCTTTTTGGTCATATGATGTAATTTGTACCCCCACTATGAATGGGAAGGATGATGTAATAATTGCTATGTTTTACTCATGTATAAAAATTGGTATGTCCCCACATGCTTGGGTAAATGAGTCAAATTTTGTATATCCGTACTTGGTTGGGAGATTGATGTATGTATGGGTCATTAGTGATAGGACGGTCATACTCACATAGTTGAGTTATAGAGTCATTTTATTCTTTTAGAAAATATTTTTGTAAACTCTGCATGTGCTCATAGGGAGCATCGACGTTATAATCCATCTCAGCATGTACAAAGGGGGAGTTTAATCAGAGAATTCAGCATGTGCCAATGGGGAGCATGATTAATGTTCATATTCAGTTGTTCAGATATGAAAGTCTTCATTTTGGTCACCCCTTTGTGCTTGATATCAAAGGGGGAGAACATCTTGGTCCACTCTTTACCCTTGAAGTCAAAGGGGAGGGTATCTTAGTGTTTCTTGTTATCTCTAATAGTTTCTATAGCTTGCAGTAATCAACACCAACATGGTTGCCATCAAGTCCAAAGGGGGGTATTGTTGGCATTATGATGCATGTGTTGTACTTCATCGCAACCCACTTGTAGCAAAACAAATCACTTGTATATGGTAACTAGATGAATCTATGTAACTAGATGAACCTACAGGAGATATATCAGATCTGACAGAATGCATGGCAGATGTGTTTACAAATGTGAAAAAATACAGGGCAGCTCAAAGGAATCATATCAAAAATAATATAGAAAATCGCATTATAACAGGTCTATTTAGAGGGTACAAATTAATGGTACAAAAGAATAGGATGAAGGAACAAAGGACTACAGATCAGAATCAAGAAATTGAACAAAGAGAATGGTTTACAAAGTATACACTGGTTCACCTTGTCCAAGTAGCATATATACGCGGGTTCACAGAACAAAAAGATTGTATATGTATGCACGCACTTTCATAAGAGGAAAAGCACGTATATGTTGGAAAATCAAGGAATTTCAAGACTAGAGAATACTAGGGGTCAATACCATGGTATTAGCCCACAATATTGAGTGGAGTAATGACTATTTGATTCCATCCAAGAACACCACAAATACTAAGTGTGGTTTTGGTCCATGGTATTGGACTGAGGCTTTTTGTCTGAGGTATTGGTTCGAGGTTTTGGTCCGAGGTTTTTTGTTTGACGTATTGGTCCAAGGTTTTTGGTTCGAGGAAATGGTTGAGGTTTTTGCTCTGAGGTATTGACAAAGGATCTAAGTATATAAGGAGGAGAATATCAAAGGGCTAAGTGGACAAGTAATGAATATCTTATGGAGTGTTAGATCAAAAGAAAATATGCATGTTATGTGTTTCTAATGCTTTGCTTGATCTAGTCTAAGTATGCACCTGAGTGTTTCATGAGATCTAATGATGGATCCGAATCATAATGACTTATAATGTCTGAAGTCGGGAATTGCAACAAAGTCACAAGTATTTGAAGATTTATATGGCAGTTCGCTTTACTGAAGGTGCATATACACGCTAGTTCGGCTCTTCCAAGTAGTGTATGCAAAAGAAAATCTTGATGTTCAGGTATTACTGATGTATCAGATCAGTGTTACTGTTTTATGGATGTTTGTCAATGATGTCTTCATTAGATCTAAAAATAAAATTTATTATATAAGGTGATTGATTCTGGTTGATTATTTGATTGAGAAAGAAGGGTGATCCTTGTTGCCATATGTTTAGAACTCTATAATATGACAGAACATCTTCAGAATGTCACTAATTGGTACAGTATATGGTTCAGATGTTTTATGATTCACTATCTTTAGAGGTATATGCAGGTTGGGCAAAAGCAAGTAGCGTATACACACACGCTTCCCTCATTGAAGAAGCGTATACATTCTGATACATGCCTTTTGAGGTTACAATTAGTTTTGGTTGTTGATGTAGTGTTTTGGGTTCACATATGTGTACTGGTTACAATGATCTATCTGTTCAATTTGTTTGGTTAAATTTGATTAAGTTTGAATGAATGGTTTATTCAGTTGTATCAGAGGTTCAATGATTGTTTGATTCAGTTGTATCGAAGGTTCAGAGGTTTTAGTGATTGATTGTTTTAGTTATATTAGATATTGATGACTGGGTTTCAGTTATATTAGATATTGGTGATTGGATTTCAGTGATTGGTTTATGGAGATGTATGTGATGGTTTTATTGCAGCGGTGATTGATTTTGAGCTTCAATGTTACTAATGCGTCCAATGTGAAAATTTGATGAAACGTGGCCTTCATATTGCAGTTTTATGTACCATGAGTATCTAGTCTAAAAATTCATGAAAAGTGGTCCCTGGAGGATGATGAGGGTCGGAGTCTTTAGTGAGGAAGTCGAAACTTCCTGCCAATAGTGGTCGATGATTTGATCAGGGGGTTGGAGCTCCCTTCCAGTAGCAGCTAGAAAATGAGTGAAGGTTGTAGCCTTATATAGGTCAGCACCTATGTACTAGTAAACATATCAGCTAATACAAGAGCTAGGGGGCTGTAGCTCCCTTCCAATAGAAGCTAGAGAATGAGACAAGGTTGTAGCCTTCTGTAGGTGGGTGCCTGCATACTGGTATGAGCCTGCACCAGTACAAGATTGTAAATAGATTATTATGTATATTAAAAGAAGATAAAGACAACAACAGGAGGTGGTTTTTCACCTGCATTGGGTTTCCACCTTAAATCTTGGTGTCCATGTTTTTTTTTTATGTTTGATGGTTTATTAGTCATTAATGCACATGTTTACTATTTAATAAGTTACTGATGCACTGATTAAGGATCAAGACATGATAAATTGACTAGGCGATAAGTTCTTTTGGTATACGCTTGTTTCTCTATTCAAAGTAGCATGTACACGTAAGTTCACTTCACTGAAGTAGCATATATAAATATGTTTGAGAAATGAAATATTATTGGACAATAAATACCGAATCATCCCCCCTCTCACTATTATTTCCAACAATTGTCTTACCTTTCGTTGCGCTTGCTCATGAAAAGAGCTTCATCTAAGTCTTTCATTACCAGTTGGGTACCACACATCTCTCCTGAATCTCCATTAAATTTTCCTCTTCCACACACCAATTCCCCAGAGTCAAAACATAAAGGGAAATCCAAGAAACGAATAAGAAGAAATCCATGAAAACCAATAACAACATGAAATTGCAATAAAGTAGCATATCTATGCACCAAACATATGGAAAATTGCAAATCGAGCACAACAATCCCAAAAACCCAAGAAAACAAGACTAACTACGAACACTATGACTCAATCCCCATTTTTCCCAAGAAAATGTTAACCTGAGCCTTCTTGAAGATTTCATGAAAATTTCTCTCATCATGTAACTCCTTGCAACACACTATCAGATACACATAACTGTCAATGCATAAATAAACATAGCAATACACTAGTTACCTTATCTTTTTGTTCCATGCACATTGCTAGCAATTAAACAAATCCACACCATGTCTCAATTTACTGCAATCCCCTTGATAGATCCATATCTAGCTAATTCACATATTAAGTACATGTTCATGAGTCTAGAACATTTCCACATCATGTTAGAAAAAATCAAGGTTAAGAAAGGACTCACTCATTTATGATTAGGGCTTCCAAGCATAGCCGAAGGAATTCTTGTCCAATTCCTTCCTTTTACCCTTTTACTTGGTTGTAATCGAGGCTTACTAGTTCTGTCACATCAACAAATTGTTTTTTATATAGGCACATCAATTGTTACCTTGTTATGTTAATAAAAAGCATGTTCCCCCGCAACTTGCTCACACATGTCAGTATCACATTCTAAATATCAAAAAAATCATATATAACAATTTTAAATAACCCTTTACCATGACTAACAATCATGTCATAATCCGTAGTCAATGCGTAGTCCTTAGACACAATACTACAACTATTACATAGTACACTATAGTACATATAAATTGTTTCAACATATATGTGTTAGTAAAATCATCTTAAAACAAAATCATTTGAACACATACTCATATTATGCAATTCACCAAATTTTCAACCAAGTTGCAACATACCATGTTAAATAAATTAACTAGAGGTCATAACCAAATAGCCAAGCACCAAATATATGACATAAGCAAGATCGTACCTTAGTTTATCTCAGTGGAGGCTATCTTTTCTGTGCAATCAAGCTAGCTAGCACAATATAATTTCTCAACGCATAACCTTAAACATAAATAAGATCATGTTATCCATAACAATCACTAACTAACATATCAGATCCTAACTCATAAACAATAGCCATTTATTCATAGAAATCACAAATCTACAATCAATCTAGATTAGTATGACACCAAGTGACAAACATGTTGGCTCATACCTCAATATCACAACCATAACCATCTACATAGGACAAGCCAAGTTGACGAAATTCATATAACATCAATATCTTCAATACAATGAACATAACCATCACACAAATGGTTAATCAAATTAAACATCGATATCTTAATGAGATAATCCAAATCGTCAAGTTCATAACATATAACAACAATAAGTCATATATCATGTTCATCAAAAACATATAGCCTAATCGTCATGTTATCTAATGTAAAACAACAATAGAAATGTAGGTTAATATCATTCTTGACTATGTGACACATGTTCATATAACTACACTAATCAACTAACATCTATCATGAATTCAATCATAACATCAAAATACATGTACATAAACCCAACATATATAACCCTAATGCATATAAAAATACTTAACCTAGATACCTGCATATCAACATACAATACATGTATGACGATCTGCTCTTACCCCGAAGCGTAAAACTGCAACATTATTATGATGATCTATATCTCCTGCTTTACCTCAGCTAAAACATTAGCATCATAACATACCAATATGACCCTGATGAATTAAATTTCATACCATGACTTCAAAAGGCATGCTTGACATACTATTCATGCATAACTATAACCAATACCATTCATGCATGAAAACTACATACATACATATAAAACATGAGTACCAACCATATACACATCATTCTAAAAAGAGTCCAGTCATTAATGCATGACCATGTCAATGAGACAAACAATGACCTCATGCATGACAACAAGCATTACTCCAGTGTAAACATTTCCACATGTAACCATCAACATGCACAAGAAATGCCTAATAAACTAGGCACTAAACCAATACTTATCCCTGAGGCTTTACAATGTCTCCCACCAAAACCGGTCAAAGGGATTCCTAAGCCTTTGGGAATAAACCTTCAGACCACCTCCGAACCGTATTCCAAAATCAATATGGAAAACAAAATCTCAAAACCTAGATAAGCATCCAAACATACCACAACATCTAGAAAAAGGGAAGGCTAGGCTTAAAACCACTGCCTTAACCCAGAAAAACCATGCCACTTATAGCAAGAGAGCCATACACCAACATACAAGGCCATGCATGTCCAAAATAGCTAGGAAATCACACGTGGAAATAGTTACCTACAAGTATTCTTGTTGAAGATGCTTGATTCTTCTCCTCTTCCTTGGTCCTTTCTTTCCTTTCCTTTCCTTTTCTTTATTTTCCTTCCTTAATCCAAAGCTGTAGTGCTCCAAGAAAACTCTAAGTGATCAAGAGTGAGAGAGAGAGAGAGAATAATGAGAGAGCTTGAACTTGAATTGAGCAAGAGTTTAACAATGTCTAGGTTTGCCAACTAATCCTTAGAACCCTTTTTATGAATGACGCCTCTATTTTCTTCACTTTCCATCATTTTCCTTCAATTTCCTCCTCACGTGCAACTTGTGACATTTTACCTTCCTTTTCTCCTATTTTCGTTTATTTTCATAGATAAATGTGCCAAAATGCCTTTTTTCCTTTTAATGCCTTTGTCTTAGCCTTTGCCAATTTTCCTTAGCCAAAACACACATCTAGTGATGGTCACTAGGATATCTTTGTCTAACATTTTCCCTGGAATACGTGTCCTTTGCCCGTGGTATTATTTTTCCTTTATTAACTTTTATTACATAAACTTTTCATAAGGGTTGTTACAGTTGTACAATACCTTTCCACAATAAATTGATAACATTTTCATGTAATTCCAGACTTACAAAAAATATTGTGGAACAAATCACAACTAAAATATATATTAAGAATTAAATTATATATTAATAAATATAAATAACAAGAATAAAATCTATGAACGTTGACTATATAATATTTCTAACAATCAAAGCTAACATAGTTAACCATTTACAACAAAAAATTATATTTAAAGTAAACACCTATTGTTTTTAACCTACAAGTATACCTCATATTACTTTAAACCAGCCTAGATTCCTTTTAACTCCAAATATATCAAGCGCCGAGAGGGATCAAATATCTCGAGCTGCAAACCTCTTTTTTTAGTGCAAAACTTGAGGAAAACTTTGCACCTCGAGAGATTTAATCGCTCTCATCGCTTGATAGATCCGAATTTAAGATGGATTTAGGCTGGTCTCAATCATGTGCGGCCAAAGAAAATATAACGAACATATGATTAATTTTATCAATAATATGTAAATTCATCTAATATTAATATAATCATTTTAATTATGCTAAATATGTCTCAGATTAATATGGCCATTTTAATTTTTAATTTTCTTAGTTATCTCAATTTGTTGAGATGATACATATTGTTAATAACTTTAATGATGAAAATTAATGAAATAAAATTTTGGAATGTAAAGTGACAATGTAATAGTGTTCAATCATATAAAATGTGAATAATAAGAATATAGTCAATTACAAATACTCTTCATTGTGATTAATCTCAAACTATTTTCTTTTACTATTGTTATTTTCACCCTTGTTACTTTTCTCATCTTTACATATCGATTGTCATATTTTCATATCAGTTATATAAAATGGACAGGTTAAATCATAAACCATTTAAATATTTATCTCGAGTAAACATCATACCTTGTCTCTCTTTCTCTTCAATTTTAATAGGTTAAATTATTATAACGAAAAACTCAATGTATATTTTCAAAAAAAATTGTGCTTACACTGAAATCAGTGCACAATGTTAATTCAACCAGTTTAAAAATAATGTACCATGATACATCCAATTACATCAAATCAGATATCAACTTCTACACTGAAATCACTGCATCTCATGCAAGCAATAAAATAAGATTATAAGTCAACATTTACACGGAAATCAATGCTTCTAACACAAGCAATGATATAGGAATAGAAATCAACATTTGCACTCAGATCAATGCATTTAGTGCAAGTAAGAAAATATGATTATAAAACAATATCTATGATGAGCCTAGGTATTGCAGCAAGAATTTTGCAACTCCCAGGGCTACCAGCTTTACTTATCAACCCGGGGTTCTTACAAACTTGGAGGTAAGTATGCTATATACACAAGTAGAAGTGAAGGTGCTACCTGTTGTCGCTGCTCATCTAGAAAGGGACCCCAGTGGTTCCAAGCCAAACTTCTATAGGGTCAAAAGAAGCTTGATTTTGATGGAAGGAGAGCAAACCTAGTCTAGGGGAGAGCTATTCTACTATAGAAATGAAGAAAGCAATCATGTAATGCTAATTTCCTAAGTTGCAGAAGTAAAAATGTCAAAACTTAGACTAAGGGTTAAATAATGGAAACTAGGCTAGCTCTGTGTCTAAGCGGAAGAATGATCAGAGATCAAAATGGTGGAAAGGGGATGTAATGAGCGGCAGAGCATAGAACCATTGGATCAGGCAGGTGGAAAGCGAATGAATGGCTGAGATCAGATCGCAGGATGGTACGTAGCCAGATGGCCGAGCATGATCAACTAAGGGGATGGACGACTGAGATTATATCACAGAATCAATTGGCAGATGGATGACGGAGATCACAGGAAAAAGGAACATGCGTAAATGGTATTGGGTGAAGCGACAGCCATTAGATTACGATAAATATCGACAGTGGAGATGGAAGTGGGCAATAGAAAACATGCGAAAATGGGAGAGGGAGTTTAGAGGGCAGTAAGCGGAATATCGTGCTCCCCCAAAGCTATAAGAAGTTTTGTAGAACTTCACATGATTAGCCTCCCCGATTGACACTTAGCACAGGGAAATTGCTCATATCATGTGCCCTTGGCCGGATAATGGTCAGACAGGAGATCCATGCGATATCACGTGAAGGTCGTCAAATCTAGCAAGGGAGATATATGGTGGGGAATGGACTAAGCAGGTTGGTCAGCGGGTGTGCGATAGCCATCAGATCAACTGAGGCAGATTGACGACGGGGATTTAAAGGGAGAAAATTGAAATGCAAAAAGGAATTTGAGAGGTGATTGGTCATTTTTTCTATGTAAAGTGATTTACCAGCAAAAACTGTTTAAACATGAATTTAACAACTACTCAGGTGTTTTGTGCTGAAGGGGAATGACGTGGGAATGTGAGTGAGGTCTGAATGACATAAAGAGAGCGAATCGAGCTTATGACTATTAAAGTGGAAGAGTGGCAATGAACTCAGTAATTATGTTTAAACAACAAACCCTTTGTGAAAACCAAAACCCTATATTTTTGGGGTTGCTGAAGGGTTTCTTCCTCACATCATGGTCCCGGAGGGAGGAGGTGAGGCTGAGACACCTGTGAGCAAACTTTTGGATTTTTTCTTTTCCACAAGGCTAATTGAAAGCATGAATGAAGCAAACTAAATCATAACTAATTTGTTCTGCACTACTGTAAAGAGATTCCAACTATTCAAGCAAATGAACAACAAAACAAGAAGTTGCTGAAGTACATGAACAGGAAAGCCATAAATCTGTGCTGAGCCACTGTAATGAAAATGCATCTATTTAACGAAATCAACAATCAAACCATACATCTATGCTACTGCTGCAATGGAAATGAACTGCTTAAGTAAATGAACAGAAAACATGAATCTAAGCTAAGATAACAATACAGTAAAGAGGATCTTTGGCTGCTAGGGTAGGGCCCTGACCCAAGAGCTTCAGCCCTCTAAGTTAACTCAGCACTATCTCAAATCAAAACTCATCCTCATCATAAAAGAATTGCATTACATCGAACTGTTACAAAGCAGAGTTCCAGAGTAAAAGTTCGAATCCTGACTAGCTGACTAAAAAAAAATGAGGTTATCAGCCTCTTTATTTATACATCTGAAGTCTCAATGGCTTCCCTCAAAATTAGGGAGGTACAACCCCCTGTTAGGATATTCCGACACATAGGAAATAGTTAAGTTCAACTTGGTCTAGTATAGAGTTAGGTATAGAGTTAGGTAAAGTGTGTTTCTTTACTGTTGTACATTTTGTAACTTACAATCCGACGATCACGATATGTAGTGGTGATCCGACGGTTCATTCTCTCCTCGGTATTACCGACACTTGATCCGTGGCTTGACACCCGATTGGTCCATGAATTCTATTTAAAGCGCATGGCGGGTCATTTTTAGGTTAACCATGCATGAGAGAACGCTATTGTAAATTTTCATTCTTTTATTAATAAATTGCCTGTAGTAGCCACATTGGCACAAGCCATGGACCGTTTCCCTCTCTGAGGGTTTTAACCATGTCAAAATACTGGTGTATTGATCTGTGATCTGTTTGTGAGCGGTGTCCTTTTGGTGTTCTGTCTGAGGAACTTACCCTGTAAATTCCTACACCCCCAACTTAATGGTAACTTTTTCTTTCATTTTAATTAGATCAATTGCCTTCTAATAGGGAGGTTACTTGTACTTCCACTTGCTTGGTTGTCTTTCCACACTCCTAATTTGGTTGTTTGTACTTTTAGCTGATGGGGGGATATTCAAATGGATGGGTAGTAAACGAGGAGGATTTACCTCCTGTAATTCCAATCCCTTTCCCGCATTTATCGTTTATTCATGCATTACAAGCACATTAGACCATGAAACAAAATATCCAACTCTAACTCATCTCGTAAGAAAAATATAATCAAAAGTATGCAATAAGTTGTGAGAATAGTTGGTTTGACTAAGCTAGGAGGTGAATTCAGGCCAATTAAGGCCAATATAATTACTCAATGATGAGACTCGCCAATCTACACTGAAATAAATGCATCTAATGCAAGTAAGAAAATAGGATTATAAACCAACATCTACACTAAAATCAATGCATTTAGTGCAAGAAATAAAATATTATAGTAATAATTTATGTTGAAATTAATGCATCTAGCGAAAGCAATCGAATATTATTAGGAAACAACATCTACATTGAAATAAATGCATCTAGTGCAAGCAATCTAATAGCAATAGAAACCACCATCTACACTGAAATCAATGCATTTAGTGCAAGAAATCAAATAGCAATAGAAACCACCATCTACACTGAAATCAATGCATTTAGTGCAAGAAATCAAATATCACTAGAAATCAACATCTACACTAAAATCAATTCATCTAGTGCAAGAAATCAAATAGGATAAGAAATCGCCATCTACAACTAAAATCACTAAAATCACTTTTCATCTATATCTCTATCTCCTTGTGTCTCTGCATAACACCCCCAAAACATACAGTATCCTTCTCCAATCTATTTATCTATCCCTCCCTCCTCCTCTACTTCTCTCTCTCTTTTCCCCTTCTCTCCCTATCCCCGGCTTTTACCTCTCTTTCCTCCTATTCTCTTCTCTCCCTCTCTCTCCATCTTCCTTATCACTCCCTCTCTCTCTCCACATTTCTCTCTCTATTTCTTTCTTCTTACCTCCTTCTCTCTCCTCGTCCAACTCCATCTCCATTTCCCTTCATCTCTCCACTCTCTCACATCCTCTCTCTCTTACTTCCTCTCTCTCCCATTCTCTCCCACCTCTCTCTCTCTCTCTCTCTCTCTCTCTGTCTCTCTCTCTCTATCTCTCTCTCCCTTGTCACTCCATCCCTATCTCAACTTCTCACTCTCTATGTACTTCTTTTTCCCTCCCTCTCTCCCCAACAACTCCATCTCCCTATCCCTCCCTCTCTCCTCCTCTCCCTCAAGCATGCTCTCTCCTACTTCCTCTCTCTCCCTTTCTTTCCTATCTCCCTCTCTCTTCCCCATCTCTCTCTCTCTCTCTCTCTCTCTGCCTCCAATCTTACTCCTTTCCCGGGCCACTCTCTCTCTCTCTCCAAGCTTGTCTCTCGTCTTCCTCTCTCTCCCTTTATCTCCTATCTCCCTTTGTCTTCCCCAATCACTCCTTCTCTCTCTCTCTCTCTCTCTCTCTCACTCTGCCTTTCAATCCTATCTCTTCCTCCATCTCTCTCTCTCTCTCTCTCTCTCTCTTTGCCCTCTAATCCTCTCTCTTCCCTAATCACACACTCTCTCTCTCTCCAACTATGTGACTATATCCCTCCCTCTCTCCTTCTCTCTCCTCTCCCCCCATCTCTCTATCTCTCCTTATTTGTCTCTTTATCTCACACCTAAACATACACTCTCAGTGTCCATCTCTCCCTTGTCTCTCTCTCACCCTCTCCACTTCTCACTCTCTATGTCTTTCTTCTTTCCTCCCTCTCTACCCCTCCAACTCAATCTCTCTATCCCTCCCTCGCTCCCCCTCTCTCGCAAGTCCTCTGTATCATCCTTCATCGCTCCCCCTTTCTCTCCTAACTTCCTCTCTCTTTCCCTATCTCTCTTCGCCCCCCTCCCCTCCAATCCTCTCACTATCTCCCTCCCTCTCTCATTCTCTACCTCCCCCCTCCATCTTTGTCTCTCCCTCTCCCTCCCCTCCAATCCTCTCACTGTCTCCCTCCCTCTCGGATTCTCTCCCTCCCCTCTCCATCTTTGTCTCTCCCTCTCTCTCTCTTACCCTTCTCTACCTCTTTCACTCCTCTCTCTCTCTCTCTCTCTCTCTCTCTCTCTCTCTTCCTTCATCCTCTCCCCTTTCGTTAAGTGTATTTTCATATCTCCCTTGTTACTCCCCCTATCTCTCCTCCTCTATCAATCGATGTCATTGTTCTCCCCTCCCATACATATCTAGAGTTAAGATATATCATGATATATTAATATATTTTACTATTACACATTAATATTGTATTAATAAAAGTATTAAATTTAATATTAATTTATATATATTTAATATGAATTTTAGATTTTAATTATTATTATTATTATTATTATTATTTTATTATTTAATATTTATTAAGTTTATAATATTTGTTTTTTGCTATGGTATTAATAATAATTTGGCCCAAGGCTTCCCTAAAGAAAACCTCTTTTTAAGTGTTACTAAGTATAAAGAGATTTACAAAGTAAATATCAAAATAGGTTTCATTTATTTACCATACAACTCCCTTATTCATATTTATATTCATTTATCATATCTCTTTTATTTTCCATAGTGTTTGGCCCATAAGATTGATATATAATTAAATATTGATTTCTAATCCTATTTGATATATTTTTATTTATTTATCATACCTCTTTTATAAGTATGGTATTTACCCCATGGTATTAATAATTATTTGTCCCATGGTATTTGGCCCATAGGCTTCCCCAAAATAAAACCTATCTTTTGAGTTTTCGTCAAGATGAAGAGGTTTATGGAGTAAATATAAAAAACGATTTTATTTATTTACCATAGCTCTCAACGAAATATAAAAAAAAAAAAATGTTTTATTTTTTTTCCTAGTGGAAAAACAAAAATTGTTTTATTTATTCACCATACTTCTGGTTTATTTATATTTATATTTATTTGCCATACCTCTTTTTTGAGTGTTAGTAAACCTTTTTATATTTTAAATTTATATTGTGCTTATTTGATTTTTAAATAGGACCAACATTATATTTAAAATGTAAAACATTACTTTTATGTTTAACATTTACATGTACATATTTATGTGAGGTCGACTCCCATACTGAACTTCATTTCCATTCCAATAAATATATATAAAAATTGGTAACTTTTTTCTAAATATATTTTTCTTAAAAAATATTAACAAAAATAAAAGAAAAAAAAAACACATATGCGATTACCAAAAAAAGCACATAAATATATAAAAAGATTTATTTCTCGTTGATAAAAATATATTTTAAATAATGGATTTATGAAAGTGCAACGGACTTCAACAAAAAAAAATCATTGTTCCTACATTTTAGGAGCCCTATTTAATTTTATGTTCATTCCCATTTCAGTTTTACATGGGCCAAGCCTGGAAACACATTTATTATCTCCTCTCGCACTCCTCTACGATGAAATCGGGTAGTTAACACGCGGAAAGTGTCCGATGGTCTTCTCGGATTACCCGGAAGCGATGCTCAGTCAAACATCGACCGCGGTCACACATTCCTATTCCTTCAGGTGATCCCCTACGCTAATCGATTCAACATAGATATTCAATAGGTGGAAGATCCAAATGGTCTCTATGAGTTCCCCATGAACTCAGATATCGCAACCTCAAATCTTGAAATTCGGATCCGCCTCCCCTCCACCTTTCCGTCATGTATTTATAGACTATGACCCTTTGTGAGTATTGTATATGCATGAAATAGTTTATGTGCAATTCAAATCAGCCCTACACAGCATTGCTGCCATAATTTTTGTCATGTCCAACGAATAGCTAGGAACCATCTATCGTTATTCAACATCCGAGCTTTTCAGCGATATTCGATTAAGGGCATAAAAGTTGTCATTTTAACACACAAATAAACTGAAAATCAGTATGTCTGTTATTGTAGATGCTGCTCTCCTCTTACTTGTGATGACGTTGTTGTTAAAGGAAGTCTCCGCCACATGCAGGCAAATGCATGGGATTACTGATAAAAGAATGAATGTTCATTCTTCCGTAGCAGTAGAAGGTTTAGCTCTATGGCAATCACTTGCAGACGGTCAACCCGAGAACAATCTTCCAAAACCGCCACCACCGCCTCAAAGCAGTATTGTTGGCTCGTCGTTGGAAGCGGGGTTAGCGGGAAAATCTTGCGGGCCTCATCACGACAAAAATGTTCCATGTCCACCAAGTCTACGAACAGAGAAGTACAAGATGGACGTGAATGGCAGGGAAGAGATAACAAGGGATCATCAGACTTCCATTATGGCTGGAAAGAACAACCCAGCGGATACGCCCAGTTTGATGATTTAATTCTATTATAAAACCTAGGGCCTTCTTGCACTAGTATATAAAACTTAGGGCCATGTCTCACTAGTATATATTTTGATCTTTTGCGTGTTCTTGTTCGTCGTAGGATATAGTTTGATCTTTATAGTATTTTCTTTCAGGTTGCGATATGTCGCTTACCTATTCCGCAATAAAATATAATTTTGTTTTCTTTTTATTTATTATAATCGGGAATAAT